>JAHZNP010000135.1:0-133261 GCA_020615345.1 Triops cancriformis
CAAAACTTCAGTCTTTCTGAGGTAATCATGTAGAAGAGAAATTAAGGAGAAAGATTGTTTTCTTTGAATATATGTTCTTTGTAAATGCAACGCAATACAAATATTATGGGAAACAATATTTCGAAGAAACTGTTGGATTATCTTTTCCTCCCTTTACCAATTTAGGACCAGAAGTGTTTGGGTGTGTCCGTGCAAGCGAGTGCAGGAAGAATCTAGTTTGATTTGACAACAAAATATAATATTAATAAAGCAATTATAATTGAAGGAAAAACGTAGCCACCTTTGATATTTCGAAAAGCATCTTCCTTTAATTGGAAGGAAATATTCAACCTGAAAATGTTTGAGTCATAATAAATGAACAAGCGGTTTTAATTTTAAAGAATGTATTTAAGATTTAATTGAATGAAAAATATTCTCCATCTTCTAACAAAGTCACGTGATTAAAACGACCCAAACGGGTCGAGGTCAAAATGATCTGATGCAAAACGACCTGGCACTAAAACGTCCTTGTCAAAAACGACCTTGTCAAAAACGACCTGGGTCAAAACGACCGGCTTCTGGAATTCCACGGTTTCTCGATCGTGTCAAAACGACCTGAAATGCTGTGATTATGTGAATAGTGAATATAATCCTTACATTATGACATGTTTATTATTAAAATTAAAGCAATATAAGTCCAAAATATAAAATATAAAAGTACATCACAATGCATTAAAGTATTACAAAATGCTCAAATAAATATTACAAAATACGCCAAAATATAAAAGTAAATCACAATGCATTAAAGTATTACAAAATGCGCAAATAATATTACAAAATACGCAAAAATAAAGGCTATGTCACAAGGCATTAAGATATTAAGTTTTCATTGACAATGCTCGAGTGTAAATATTAGCACATTTGTCAAGTAGCCCGTTTACGTTAATATTACCCTCAGAATAGTCTTCGAATATTTGCTGTAGTTTTTTATCTTTTGCACTTTGGCCTTGTCGTTGTATGCGGGTTGTGCAACTATAATGTTTATTTTATATAATTTGATATAAGAGAGTTAATCGCTTTGCACTATTTTATTGTCCCTCTAAAATCATTACATCCTTAAATCATTAGATATTAGACATTAGATGATATTCACATAATCACAGCATTTCAGGTCGTTTTGACACGGGAACCGTGGAATTCCAGAAGCCGGTCGTTTTAACCCAGGTCGTTTTTGACAAGGTCGTTTTAGTGCCAGGTCGTTTTGCATCAGGTCGTTTTGACCCTACCCCACCCAAACAAACCGTCCTATTGCTAACGTCCCACGCCACTGTGAGGAAGCCTTATTGCGGGTCAAAAACGTTTGATAGACGAAAAAGTGGGACACCACTCGCGCAACTGCCGGGTCGTTAGGCACCGACGGTTTGTTTGGGTCGTTTAATGTGCCGGGTACTGTATACGTTGGCGCCACCGTCAGGGTGGTTGAGGACTCAGTCGGTCTTGAACTGACACCGTTATCGTCCAAATTTGCCTCAGTTCCTTTCAGGAGGGTGACGGATCCGTCAGTTTGCACGACAGACCAGGCTGTGTTATCCCAACTGTTTAGAATCGATTTGGAACTTTATTTAGTACAGAATGCTAGAAGCACAACAAAATGAGTAACAAAATAGTGTCTTACTTTTACGACCCAAATGTGGGCAATTTTCATTATGGTAACAAATTAATTTGTATAAAACTATACTCGAGATTCTCTAATAGCGAACTTTTTGTTCACTAGGCCCTGGGCATCCAATGAAACCCCAAAGAATGGCAGTAACTCACAGCCTGATCCTACATTACGGCCTTTACAAAAAACTTCAGATTTACCGTCCTTACAGAGCCACAGCCCATGATATGTGCCGTTTCCATTCCGATGATTATATTGATTTTTTACAAAGAGTCACACCTCAGAATATCCAAGCGTTCACGAAAAGTTTAAGCCATTTCAATGTCGGGGACGATTGGTAACTTCTAACGCAAATAATTTTATTTCTTATAATAATGAAAACTGATTTCTTTGATTATCGTTTACAGCCCAGTTTTCGAAGGCTTATATGACTTTTGTTCAATGTATACTGGTGCTTCTTTGGAAGGAGCCACAAAACTTAACAACCAGTGTTCAGATATTGCTATCAATTGGTCCGGAGGTCTCCACCACGCTAAAAAGTTCGAAGCCTCCGGTTTTTGCTACGTGAATGATATAGTTATCGCAATTTTGGAGCTTCTGAAGTACCACCCGCGCGTTTTGTACATAGATATCGATATCCATCACGGCGACGGAGTCCAAGAAGCATTTTACATGACAGATCGTGTCATGACTGTTTCATTCCACAAATACGGCAATTATTTCTTCCCCGGGACAGGTAACTAACACTTTCAGCTAAATGATTCTGAAGATTTCAATCTCTTTCCTGTCCTATTCATAGGTGATATGTACGAGATTGGCTACGATAGCGGCAAACATTATTCTGTAAATGTACCCCTTAAAGAAGGCATCGACGACCAGAATTATCTCCAGATTTTCAAACCAACAATTCAAGTATTGTTTGTATTGATATTACTTTGATCTGTTCATCAACGTTATTTCTATTTCTCGTTTTGTAGTATGTGATGGATTATTACCAACCAACTGCCATTGTTCTGCAATGTGGCGCTGATTCGTTAGCCAATGACCGATTAGGCTGTTTTAATCTGAGTACTAAAGGCCATGGGTAAGTTTTAAAAAAGTTTAATTGGATAGGAAACTTCCCGGAATTAATTTAGCAATGTTTCGAGCTTTGAGTATTGCTAGTATTTTTCTATTTTCAATTGGCCACCTTCGTTCGTCCGTTTTCTTATTTTGTTTAGGGAGTGTGTAAGGTTTGTACGGGATCTTAATGTTCCACTGCTAGTTGTGGGAGGCGGAGGTTACACCTTAAGAAACGTGGCCAGATGCTGGACATACGAGACATCTTTATTAGTAGACGAGCCCATAAGTAACGAATTGCCTTACACTGGTAAGCCATTGAAAAGAAGTCAAAAGGTCCGCACTGTTAAGTTTTGTACTAATTGCGGTTGGTCTTATTACGCTAGAGTACTTTGAGTATTTCGCACCGGACTTTTCGCTTCATCCCGAAGTTGTTACGAGACAAGAGAACGCGAACAGTAAACAGTACTTGGATGCAATCCTAAAGACAGTTTACGAGAATCTCAAAATGGTGGAACACGCACCAAGGTGAGATTTCACAAATATTTCCCCCCAGGTTTAGGACCTAAATTAACATTACATATAACAGTGTTATGATGCAAGATGTCCCACCTGACCTTTTAAACTTTGATGATACAGAGGAATTGGACCCTGACGTTCGCAATCACCAAAGTGAAACGGATAAACGGTATTGACGTGCATAGCAATTAAAAGTAACCAAGTTCATCATGAATTTTAATTTCTTTCAGAATTGAGCCAGATAACGAGTTTTATGACGGAGATAAGGACCAGGATAGAGACGGAAACACAGTTCCCGGAAATTGAAAAAGAAATGTGTACCCTCATAACAAAAACTCACTCTTCATATTTTTCTCATTTTTATTATTAAGCCAATAAACGTGCGTTTAACTTTTTTGTAAATGAAATGAGAACCCAGACTTTATTTAGGTTAAAACGTTCGTTCGAAAGGAAGTAAAACATTGCCATTAGCTTACTTTGCCATTTTCTTTGATGAATGAAGACGGATCATGTTTAACAAAATGCTGTTTGAAAATAATAATAGAAGGTTTTCTTTCCTCGCTTAGTGTCACTCGTCATCGTCACCTTCCCCAGCGGCAAAATCCTCTTCTTCTTCGTCATCATTTTCATCTCCTAAATCCACGACGTTGTCATCGCCTTCTTCTTCGTCGGACTCCTCTTCGCCGTTTTCCACCGACATATCAGACATCAGGAAGTATTGTAAGGGATTGGGCCAAACGTCTTCTTTAATAACCTACAGATTTTGGTTAAAACAACCAGATTTAACACCGTTTCACAGTGCGAGGTCGAAATCTCACCTCAGCAATGTCATCTGTAGTGGGATCTTTGTGGTCCACTAACCAACTGAAGAAGGAGCGGAAAACAATATTCTTTTTCGTTTTCTCTCGACATTTCTTGATCAGATCAACGCCAGGTTTCCACTTGATCGCCGTTGTTTGCGACGCAAGATCGCCTAAGGCACGAAATGAGTCAGCACTGGCAAGTTAATATGCTTGTTGTTTTAGTTCAACTTACCAGCTGTACCCAAATGGAACTCTTTGGTAATGACGTCATTATCGAAGTAGGGGTTGGCCGAGAAGAAGAACCTTATTCTGTAACCGGATTTAATGTCTTCATATTCTTCGACTTCCATATTGGTCAAGAAGGTCAGGCAATGCTCTTCATGCTCAGAAAGAACGCTAGAAATCTGAGGGTGGTTGGTAAACTGTAAATTTGCGTCTGTTAAGGAAATTAGCAACAATGCAATTAATATAATATTTTTTAGCTTAAGGTGCTGTGTAAAAGGATACAACAGTGAGCCAGAAGTGGGGGATTTTCTCAATCATTTGGCTTCGCTTTTCGTACTGTGGCTTTCTTAGTTTGTTGTACTTCTGCTCAATTTGTAAAATTTCTTCCGACGCTTGTTCGTTCAAAGTGTCGATCTCGTTTTGACAGTTATCAATGTCTTCTAAAATTTTCTGAGTCTCTTCGTCGTATTCTGAATCATCTTCTTCGTTAACGACAACCGTTTCAGGCACCACAGCTTTGGCTTCATCGGACTTTTCTCCTGCTTCGACTTTGCGCAATTTTTTAGGCGGTGCGCCAGACGAGTTCTTTTCCATGGCTATCCTTAATGAAGCTGAAAATATTTTCCTTAAATATTGCCACCTCAAAAAAATATGAGTAAAAATGTTCAAATCAACTTACGTTAGGTCGAGGGCGAGTAAAACAAAACACCACGCTGTCCTACAAAATGAACGCTTAACCCGGGAAACACGACGACCGGTATACAAAAACAGGCTATCGATTGGCTTGCCAAGCTTCCCGCTTTTTCCATTCGGTTCTCAGAATCGAAGCACTCCTGTTAGGGAACACGCCTCATTCATTGCGCAGTTGCAGGCAAAGGGACAACCAAAAGATACAAGAAGGGAAATCTTGCTTTGTGCTACTTCCCTTACAGGACCTCTAGCGGCAGAGAGCGTTCAAGGTGACACAGTTAAGTTTGGAGACAAAACTCACAGGCGACTTGAGTCTTGTCAAGAAAAAGGCTGCGCAAACATGAAAAATAAATCGTGTAGAAATTGCCTCAAACATAATTTTTTATTTGAATCGGAATGACACAGTATGCGCTGAGACTGCGTTTATAAAAGGTGTTGTTTTTAATTGTTCAATTATTAGCGAATTAGTTTATATAAAAAGCCATATACTTAGAGTAATAAAGTTATATACCTAAAGACCGGATATCAGAAAGAAAAATTCAGCTTGGAATGTTACATTCTTAATTCATGATACAATGTTACAATTTAAAGACAATTTTGTTTAGTTTCCATTCCCGCCGCAGGACGTCTGGGGCGTACCGCGAAATGTTACGGGCTTCACACGCTGATCCCCTTGTTGTGTCACTTTGTAGAGTCCATTGCGTGTTGCAAGTATAGGTTGCAAGTGATGGCTTCTATGTGAAGAGCAAGTGTCAAAAGCCCAACCAAAACAATTCCTATTGGGTCGCGAAACACTTTCCCCCCAGAAATGAACGAAAGTTGTATTAAAGAGCGTCGTGTTGACGCTAAAGAGACTAACGTTTTGTGCAAACCTGAAGTGCAGTTATTCGCATATGGATTTAGAGACCTTCCGGGTTTGCCCCCGCTTCCCATACCCCCAGCAGACGCGCCAATGTCAACGTGCGCAGGGACACGTACCCCACACGAAAGTAATCGAATGTCACCTATTCGGCGAAACTCGTTTAACGTGTGCGTAATATCATTTTTTCCCCCCACCTTTGAACTCTAGGTACCGCGGATACCCTTGAACCAAAGGCTGAGCCATTGGAATCTCCTGCAGATGACCAAGTTTGCCGACCCGTACTCCCTAGCTCTGACACAGTTCCTGCCAAATTCAGTGAAGAAAGCTTTCAGGACCGCGCCCCACCAGTAGAAGTCGACACCGGTCCTCCACCAGAAATACAGTCCGCACCTGATCCAAAATCCCATTCGGATAATGCCCCCCATCCACCGGTGCGAGAGAGTGGTGGTGCGAAAGACATATTAGAGCCAGGAGATTCCACGCTGTCCAAACCCAAGTCCAGCCACCGTGAATCTAAAGACTCGCGTTCTCATCACCGACACAGTTCATCATCCCACGACAAAGACGGCGGACATTCGAAAAGCCATCATCGTCATGACGAGCGCAAAGATCACAAGAGTCACCGTAGCAGCTCGAGTTCTCACTCTTCTTCCAAGCACGAATGTCGTCGGTGCTACGAACGCCGTAAAACCAAAAAAGTCTCTGTTGGTGTGCAGTGCAAACGCGACCTCAAACCGGCATTGGAACAATCACCGAAAGGCGATGCTAGTGCCAAACTCTTAATGAAGTTTGAAAAACATTATTCCCTTTCAAGACCCTTGTCTTTGGCAGCCCCTGGGCTGGAACAGTATAAATTCGGACCATTCATACACATAGAAACGTACCCCAACGGGGGGGCGTCGGTCGTGCACATGTATCAAGACGAGATAGCCCATTTGAGCGAAGAAGAAACAAACCAGCTTGCACGCGAGTTTTTCGACGTACGAGAAATTCTTTGTCATTCCTTTTCAAAAAGTTTTTCGTGGAGAGAGCGTAATTTATCTCTATTTGAAAGGTGGTGTTCAGCGAAGATGACGATGGATATGCGAATCATGTGATGGGCATTGTACATGATTCCGCGAGGTATTTACCCGATTTGTTGGATCATTTTGCTGACACGTACCCGAATTTGACAGTCAAAAACGGAGTTTTGGGACGAAATTCGGACATTGAAACAACCAGTGTCGTTCGCTACAAAGAACAAGTGAGTTAGATTTTTTTTTTTATCGTAACAATGAAAGGACGAACTACGGAATGAAATTAGTTAGCGGGATAGAAGATATGGTTTGGGTGATTTATGATGGAAGACGGGTAAACCAAATCGGCATTTTGGATAGCCATATTTTTTCGTGATTAATGGCAGGATCATAGCTTTCGGAGCCCTCGGCAGCTTTCAAGCTTGTGAGCCAATTTTAAGGAGCGAAAGTCGAAATAATGCATGCTGACAGTGCGATCTTTTTTTATCCAGTATCGCCTTTGCAATGCTAGTACTATGCGGGAAATAAGTATAGAACGATGAAAATACGACGTCAGCTTAAATCCGTATGCTACTGCCATGGCAGTTGGGTGGCGGTTCCCTCTTTCCGCGTGTCTTTCCATCCGCTTTCAAACTTTCATGACCCACGGCAATGTTTTCGCATTAGGAGATTTCATTGTTAGCCAGTAGCGTGGTGTTAGCAACGGTCAGCTTTGCTAGGGTCTTTTATTATTATTATTATTATTATTATTATTATTGGTGCTGTGTAAAAACGGAGACTGTAAAGTATAGGAGTACAAGTTGTAAGCGGTAATAAGTTCAGAGGACAGGACAGAAAAAAATCTAAATTTTCGAGTTTGTTTGTATGCATAGCTTCCGAAATGTCCATGATTAATGAAGCGCATTTTGCGTTATATGAAGAAAAAATACTTTTGATGTTTAATGTTGTACTTTTCCCAAGGTTGGTCGATCCTATTGTAACGGGACGTTTCGGTTTGGACCATTGCATCAAATTTCCTTGGTGGGCACTGTAACCGAAGAAGTTGGCGGGTTTTTTCCTAACTTCTTGGCGATGTTGGAAAAGAATCCTTTCCTGCGAATGGTAAGCATAATTGCTTTCACAAAATCCGTTTAAAAATCGAACACTTTTCGTTTGTGCGTAAAAAAATTTTTTAAGACATACATCGTGCTCTACTACACACGACAGATAAGTAACAAAAGAACATATTGAAGATGCTGGCTCGAAACATGGCAAGAGCTTGGGTTGAACGCTCCTGTTTTTTTAAAACAATACGTTCACGACAGCTTTCTTTATTACTGCAAATATGGCTTGTTTGTTTTGCTTCAAAGCGTAGTCCTTTCTTTGTTTAACTTGCGTTGTCTCCAACCAACAGCAAGAAAGAAAACACGGCTACGTAAGTTTCTCATATAAATCGTTTATATGCTAAATATTGTTGAGGCCGCAATAAAAGAGCATGTGTAATGGATTATCCATTGGCAAAGTCAGTGTTCTGTCATTGTTGACTTTCGCATATTTATTACCTAGACTCAAAGTGTGTCATAATTACGTTACTTTGGAAATTATTCATAGTAAAAAAAAGTTCGTTGGGATGCGTAGGTGAAGGTAGGGTATGGCTTTTGACGGACTGTGAAAATTTCGGTTCTAGATCATAAGCAGTATAAGATCCGTAAATTTTGAGGTTAATTTTGAGCTTTTCTTTAGTCAATGCCATGGGGTTCCTTGTCCGTAGTACAGATGGAAACGCCACTGGAGTCGAATGATGGACCGATTTTGTGGGTTAGGCCTGGTGAGCAGTTGATTCCTACCGCTGAGTTATCCAAAACGCCCTTAAAACGCAAAAGGTGAGACAGGCAATCCGATAGTCCTTCAATTGTGTAGATTACAAAAAAGCTTTAATATATATATTTATATATTTCCCACATCAGTAGGGCGGGTATCAATGAGCTCAGAAATTTGCAGTATTTGCCGCGTGCCTTGGAGGCCAGAGAAACCTTATTCGAAGATCGAACCAAAGCTCATGCTGACCATGTGGGGCATGGCTTGGATCGCAAAACTACAGCCGCTGTTGGTAAGAGACAGCTTTCTATTTGTTTTTCGATCTCCTATTGAGAAATGGAAACCTTGATTGGAAAGTGGAACATTGTCGCGAAATCAATATTAACTCCTATTCGGGTCATGGCAAGTACTTTGCGCCTTTAGTCAGGCCCAGTAGCCTAGAGTATAACTTCCACAAAGATTAATAACATGTAAGAGAAAAGATGGAACCGCAACATTGTTTTTATTCCATGGCCAAGAGACAATCTACCATCTGGTATTCTTCTACTTACCTTCTACGCTGAAGTTATGTGAAGCGTTTCGGCAACGTTGTGTATGCGGGTCAGATATTAATTTTGCGTTTACTATTGTCCAGGCATCTTGAAAGCGGTCAACTGTGGGGAAAATCCAACCTTAAATCGCATTACAAAAGACGTAGTAGCGTTCCATGCAGCGGATTTTGCGGACCTTTCTCAAAAGCTTCAGTTAGACCTTCATGAACCGCCTATGTCCCAGGTAACTGTCCTGTAACATTTCTTTTAGGGTGTTAGCTAGCCGTAGATGGCTTAATGTTAACGTCTTTTCTTCGGGTACTGGAGTGAAATATGTTTGCGTAGGAGTATGATGGTGAGATACTATTTTTTTTTTGCCTTTTAGTGTGTCCAGTGGATTGAAGAAGCGAAGCTGAACCAGTTGCATCGCGAAGGTGCCCGCTATGCGCGAGTTCAACTCTTGGACAATGATATCTACTTTTTGCCTCGTAATATTATTCACCAGTTTCGCACCGTCACGGCCGTAACCAGTATAGGTAAAAACCAGCAGCTTTGAATACTTCTCTCAATTGCAACAAATACCGTGATAGAGTCGTGTCATTTGTCGTGGCTTGCATCGGGATCAGATTTGTCGCACTTTTGAGTTGTCGGTATTGTTCTCATTTGTTGATGGTTTTTCTTGCAGCGTGGCATTTGAGATTGAAGCAGTACTACCCTGAGCTGGATGAGCAGGTTGAAGAGATGAAAGATTCGGGAGCAACGCCCCACGATTTGAGCGACTTTTTGCGCAGACAAGGCATGAAACGTTACGTCCCAGTCCATGGTCCACTGGAGAACTACGATGTAGATCCGTGCCACAAAGTGCGTGTCAAGAGTGAGACAAATAGCCAAGCCAATACGGATTCAGAAGAAGAGGAAACGGTACGGAACAAAAAGAAAACCAAAAAAGCGAAATCCAAGAAATTGAGCGAAAGTGAAGAACCTAAGAAGAAAAAAACGGACAAGCTTGAAGAAGTGACGGCTCCTGGTCCTGTGGAAGAAAGTCTTCACTTAGGATCGGATAACGCCAATCCAGTTTTGAATGATGAATTAAAAGAGAAAAAGCAAACGGAGACCAGTGCGTTGACAAAAATAGAGGAGCAGAATGGAAAAATTGAAGATTCGAAGAAGGAAAAGGGAACAGAAAAATGTGAGCAAAATGGAAAAATTGGAGATTCGAAGAAGGAAAAGGGAGCAGAAAAATGTGAGCAAAATGGACAAATTGAACATTCGAAGAAGGAAAAGGGAGCAGAAAAATGTGAGCAAAATGGACAAATTGAACATTCGAAGAAGGAAAAGGGAGCAGAGAAATGTGAGCAAAATGGGAAAAGTGAGGATGTCAAGGAAGAAAAGGGAGCAGAGAAACACGAAAAGAAGCCCAGAGTAACCGATGACAAGCCTAGGAGGAGAGAAAAACATAAAAAGAGCGATAGGAGAGAGAAGCACGAGCAACGAAGTAAAGAACGACGAGAAGGTAGTAAGGATAAGCGGCTTCAGTCTGGTAAAGCTGACTTACCACACTTGGTGGAGAACAAGGAAAATATGCAAATTGGACCACTGGTGGATGATTCCTCACCCAGGTCACCGAATTTGCCTGTGGAACCAGAAAATCGAGATTCACCTGGGCTTGAAATCCCGAACGGCGAATTTTGTGAGATCAAAGGTATTTGAAAAAATAAGTAGAACATGAATTTGAGTCTAATTCCTCTGTGGTTTTGATAGCTGAAAAGCGGCCGTTGGAAGATGAGCATTCTAAAGGATCAGACGAAAGTGAAATGCCAGAGTTGAAGAGGATCAAAACGGAAATAGACGAACAAGCTGAAATAACAAATAGGGACGGACAGGAAGTTGGACTCGGTGGAAAATCCGTCCATGTTCCTTCCCTTGGTCCCAGCGATAGCGATGATAAGTTAGTTGAAGAAAAGCTAGAAGACAAGACCAGTTGTCCAGATTTCAGAATGGAAGGTGTTGCGGAAGTACCATGTCCGGAAGTGGTCGCTGTACCTGCAGAAGATCTTCAAGCTACTCATACCAACGGCGGCAGTGAACAGAAAAGCGCTGTACCTACCGACAAGCCTGATTCTAATGATTTCAGAGACACGTCGACGGGTAGTCCTGTCAAGCCAGTGACATCAGATGACGCAGACAAAATAGAGAATGACGTTGAAAGTGTGACGCCCCAGGAGTGTGTAACTAGAACCAATGGGAAGGCGACGGAGGTTGAATTGCCACGAAATGGCCTGCCCGAAAACGAGCACATTGAGGACAGCAAGAAGAGTGAGAAAAGTCACCGAGACGACAAACATGCACACCGTCATTCGAGTTCGAGCAAGGCAAAACACCGAGGCCGTTCCAGAGAGCGTCATAAAAGTCACAACCGAGACGAGAAAGATTCCCATAAAGATTCAAAACACAGAAAAGACAAGCATGATCATCCAAAGCAGGACAAGCTCAAATCCAGTTCTAAATTTGGTAAGAGTAATCATACCAGTAGTAAGGATAAAGAAGAAAAACTAAGCCGGGTAAACGGCAAGCCACCGCCGCAGACACCAACGATACCGAAGCCTAAGTCGTTGCCGCCTACCCCGAATTTGTCACCGTTTGGGGACAAGTTTAAGACGGATTCCAAGCTTAATCGATCGATTGTCAAGTCCCCAAACAAATTTTCAGTAAAAAAGGACTTGTTCAGAAACAAAAGCGCTGGTACGGTCGATTTGCTGGGCGAAATTATGTCCACGATGACACACCTGACGAAGAAAGAAGAAAAAGAAGAAGAGCTTTGACGCGCAGCATAGAAGTGCTGTTCCTTTGCATCCTAGTTACATAAAATTTGCGACCATTCGTCTATTTGTCGCAAGAACAGCAGTTGGTCCTTATACATTGCAAAAAAAGGGAAGGAAAGTTATATATTTGGTCCCAAAGCCTTTGGTCGTCCTATGCTACATACACTTGGAAGGGGGTTTGGGATGATCTCACAGTACCTGAAGCTTCCAGCGTAATGTTTCATTTGTTTACGTTTGATTTTTTCGTGTTCGGTGGGAGTTCGAGATTAATTTATGTATAATTTCAAGTTTTGGTTTGGTGTTAAAAAGTTAATGAAATGCTGGATGTCCAAAGGTGGTAAAAAGCACTGGAACACTTTTCGATAGAAAAATGAATGTTTGATAAAAAAAAAGCGAAAATACTTTTTTTGTTTTGTATTGGATACTATATTACAAAACATTGCCTACGAGACGCTCGCTTTGCCAAAAGGACACAGCAGTTGCTCGTACATGTTATCTCAGATGTAACAGCCTCTTTTTACGGATGAATCAAGGGCTTTTATTTTTCTCTAGCTTTATAATTCTGTTGCACACTTCGCTACGCAAAGATCACCAAGTCAAGAGCTCAGCTTCTCCAGACACTCCTACAGCAATACATGAATTAAAAATATACTACATCAACTTCCGAAACTTTTTTTATAAATTACTTGTCGTGCTTTATGAACGCAAGCGACAAACTCCTTAACGACTGGCGTACAGTTAAGTGTTGCGGATTGGTTATCTTTATAGCACTGCTGAACCTGGGATCGGAGGTCCACACAAATAGGGCCGCATCTGGGACGGTCTAAGTGTTTCCCTACGTTCTCGACAGCTTCGTGATATTTGTTTTCCATAACGGCCATATGGTTGGCATTCTAGACACAACGGAAACTGTAGAGCAATCCAAGGCAACGGGGTATTAATTTACTTCTTCAGAAAGAGCTGCCAATCGCTGACGCCAGAAGTTATCGAGTTTCAGAAGCGCTTCTTCTCGTTCTTCGCGAATTTTCAGTGCAGTGAGATGAGCCTCTTCCAGAAATCGTCCCAGACTCTCGTGCTCAATGTTGCCATCTTTCGTGATGGGTATTTGGATTTCAGGGGTAACTAAAGGGGTAGGAGGAGGTAAAGGGGGAGCTAACTGTTCTGGAGGAGGCGGGGGAAGTGGTGGAGACGGCGGAGGGGTGGCTTGAGCTGAAAGAAAAAAAGTTATGGACAACTAATAAAACTGTGAAACTGTTTCTAAGTTTGAACCTTTAGGTGTCTGGTATATTCCTTGTTTTGCATCAAGTTCTTCCTTGAGACGCCTTACGACCGAATCGGACACCTAATGAGGGTGGAATTAAGGTTGTAGTTGTATTAAGAAAAGTCACGCATGCATAATTTTGGTTAATGGCTATTGCAAGAAAAGTAAACTAAAAATTTACCTTAATCACACCAGCACCTTCATCGTTGACGACAGTGATTTTTCGTGTGCTTCCAGAATTTCCCATTCTATCACATTTATTAAGAAGGGAATTTCTCAATTTAACCGTCTTTTTATTTACAAACCCCACATCCGAGCCTGCTCACTCGCTGTTCGCCGTACCTACCGGGAACGTTGTTGGAATTTTCGTGGTTCACTTCCTTGACTGGCACAATTGAATTGTGTTCATTCAGTAAAATGTTTAGCCGATTGGTTCTTAAACTGCTCAGCATGTGGCACGCTAACCTTTTGTCATAGCGCCGTATACTAGAAGAAAATAATAGAAAGAGGAACCAATAAGTACCCATTTATAACAACCACAGCAGAGACTAGATAAATCGGTATCAGTGGGACAGCTGATCCTTGATCATTCGCATCACTTTCCTTTGTTTTGGAAGCATACTATTTTCAAGCTCTCCAGGCTCTAACTAGGGCTGGCAACGGCTCGGCTCATTATCTTTCCGAGCCGGGCTCGGCTCGAGCAGCTAAGTATGCCAGCTCTAACTCTAGCCCAGGGTTAGAGCTAGAGGTGGACAGTTGAGGATATACATAGGACAGTTGAGGAAGTATATCGTTATCAAAAGAAAACGCTAAATATTGATAATTTTATTAGGTTCGGGAAATACTGGGGTAAATGTGGTTCCTGTGTCGCTCTCCTTACATGACAAACTTTTACAGGGCAATTGATAACGTTTGTATTCGGCAACATGTCAAAAACAGAGTTCTGCTTAAAATTGTTAAAATTTAAAAGGGCCGCCTGTCGGTGAATTACAGTAGTAGGATTGTTCGATAGAATCCCGACACACTCAAAAATCAACCACTCTTGAACGATAAAGCTTGACATTTCGCTGGTATGGAAAAGCTGACCAGCAAATGCCTTAAAAAACTTTAGATTTTATAAATATTCAAAGTAATTGGCATCCCTATACTCGTTACACTTATTCACAAAATGCTTATTTTTGAAAAGGTGGGGAATGGATAGAGAGCTTAAGGGCAGGATCAGGCCTCGGGGGCCGTCTGTTGTACGGCCCTTCTCGTTGTGCATGTGAAGGTAGTGCTTTTTGTTCAGAGATTACTCATCCAAGCTTTAATTTACACAATTTTGTCACCTCAGTTATAATTTCCTTCGAACTATTTCACAGAAAATATTATCTCGAGGCAGGTGCAACAATTTGCACAAACTGTACGAAATTTTCAATACCACGAAAAGATAGAAATCGGACCTTAGCAACGCTATACGAGGAAAAAAGTTTCGAATTACTCAGTTGAGATTTGTTGCGAAAGTTAGTTTAACTGTACATTGCGCTTCTATTGACCTTATATCCTATATCGACGATGAAATGTAAAGTGGGAAGAATCGCGAAGAATTTATTTTATAGGGCGTGAAGTTCAGTTGCTTTTAAAAATTGTTTACAGGTGCCATGGCAGGATTTCCCAAAAGTTTCTCCGAATAAAGTACTGCTGTACAAGCTTTTGCTGTTAACTTACAGAACAAGCGCATTAGGCAGAAATTATACGTCAATTAGAACTAGAATATAGCGAGAAAAAATTCTGGGCTAGCTTTGGAGCGAGATTACCATACAGCACACAGTACAGCCGATATGGAGCTAGAAGTATTTCACTGTGTGTAACATATGTGATTGAACGGACATAGTATTACTTTTCGAAAGGTGGTGTTGCACAAATTTGTTTGTGACATTCTTGTGAAAGAGTTGCACATGTCAGTGACCAATTGTTCGAAAGAGCCCCAACCATTTCCCATGATTATTTTAACTCAAAGTGCGACACCATTCTACGCTTATACTGTCCCAAACTTAGTTGAACGAAAGTATTAGTTGTGAGAACGTAGACATGCGTTACCGTCTTTCAAAGGCACGCATTTTCTTGAAATATTTCGCTTTTGGTTTCGTTGTTCTCATTGTTGTCTTAGTCAAGACACAGTATTACGTGTATTCTTCAGCCTTGCCTCTAGTTGATCTTTGGGGAACCTCTGATGGGCAACCTACCGATCTGGAAGCGAACAAAATTACGTCTCTGGAAAGTACAGAAAACCCTCCGACAGCTATGAGTATCGCTGAAGAACGGAACCTTTCGCGCGAAAAACTGGTCTTATTCTGGACCACGTATTACCGTTCCCCTGATTTTTATAAGGGTAGTGACAGAAATCCTTTCAGAACGTGCCCAGTACGGAACTGTAAGACAACAAATGACCGTTCTCTGTTAAATATGAGCGACGCTGTTGTCTTCCACCCTTTTGACATCTCGTTGAAAGATAAGCCACCCTATCGGTTACCGCACCAACGTTGGGTATGGTTCAATCTCGAATCGCCTATTTATACCACCAACTGGAGGAATGATACGACTGTCTATGATTGGACCATGACTTTCCACTCCGATTCCGACATTTACCATCCTTACGGCAAAGTAGTGCCTTTTAAGGAGAAGCCATTGATCACGAGCGTGGGACAGCTGCCGAAGACGAAGATTTGGTCTTCTGATCTTTTGCAGTTCCGGTACATGAAAGAAGCCAGTAGTTTCGACGACATTGACGTTCGGTTTGATTTTGATTTCTTTGTAAAAGCCAAGACGAAAGGAATCGCGTGGGTGGTATCTCATTGCGTGACGCACAGTAACAGACACTTGTACGTGTCGGAGCTGGCCAAGTATATAGACGTCGATATTTACGGGAAATGTGGGAGCTTATCGTGCGGAAGGAAAGACAATTGTTTACAAAGAATTGGGACAGATTATAAGTTCTATCTTGCGTTTGAAAACTCGGTTTGCGTTGAGTATGTAACGGAAAAGTTTTTCAATTCGTTGAGGAACGGTATTGTACCAATAGTTTTCGGGGTGAAGGCTCACTATCAAATTGCTCCGCCTAATTCCTTCATCGACGCTAGAAAATTCGAGTCGCCAAAAGCGTTGGCGGAATTTCTGTCTGTAGTTTCAAAGAACGATACGTTGTACAAGCAGTATCTGCTATGGAATGAGGATTTCAAGTTGAATTTTAATGGGGGATGGTGTGACTTGTGTAAAGCACTAAATGACCCTATCCTTCTTGGAAGAAAACCGGCGCATCCTAACGTAAACCAATGGTGGTTTACGGAAAACCCATGTGTTCGTCCAATCAGCTAAACTTTGTTAACTACCGTAAATATGTTCAAGTTTCTATTATTATTATTTTTAAAATGTCAGCTACCTGTAGATCTAGTGAAGACATGAAAAGTAGGAGCCCTACTTTTCAAAATTTCTTGCTTAACGTGAAATAAGAACATAGTAAGTAACTGGACACGTTGCACAGGAGTTGTATTTTACGTAACGAATCATATTAAACCATTTGTGAAACATTAGAAATAAAATCGCTGGATTGTGTGATATAACGTATACGGTATTTCTGCTCGAAACATGTATTCTGAAAGTTTTCTACCCTTTTCTTGTTACATTATAGTCTAAATGCATGTTAAAATTATGTCGCAGGTGTCTAGAACTTTGTCAAGATTGTTCACAGAATAAACTCTGCATAATCGTAATTTTTGTGGATCTCGTCGCATAGTTTTAGGACTTCCAAATCTACACTTCTAAATCCGCCTCTATACTCTCGTGCTGCCATCTGTTGAGGTAATGTTACTCTTTTTTTACAGAGGCCGTACTCAACTTGCCACCGAATGCGACAGTTAGCTCTATGCGCTTCATTTGTTTGCAAGACCAAAAAAATACTATTTCGAACTTGATAATTTAAAAAAACTCGATACAAACCTGTGATGCTTATCGAAGTTACGTGAAATGTCCAAAAGTTCGATAGGCGCCTCAAATAATGCGCTTAAAATTGGTTATAAAAATATACACGGAGAAGACATCATGTGTACAATACAGACTTCTTCAGGTCAGCTGCAATGCCAGGAAATTGCCATCGACTTGCCTGCATTTAAAATAACGCCGTGGCTTTCACTCACGGCTGTCATCACTGCCGTACTCCTCCACTGTGGTGTTCATACAAAGGATTCCACATCGCTCAGCCTTATTTCCTTATTCTTGCTAATAACTCTGATTTCCAAGGCTCATCGAAGAGTTAAACGAGGTATGCTTTACTGTGTAGAGTTATTGTCGGCATACTTATTTATTTCACTCGTAATGAAGAATCCATCCTTGTCATGACCTCGCTTGGAATACAATTGACGACAACCTTTTTGTTTGGTCGACAGACATCTCAGTTTATTGCTTGGGAAAACATAAGAGATATAGTTATTAATGAAGCTATAACAATGGTAATTTATTATGAAAATGCTTTTTTAATATAATTTTAACGTTTTTTATTCAATAGCATCAGGTCCTATTTTATCTTGTCATACTACTCCGGGAAAAGGACAAATTCACTTTAATTCCTTTATTCCAGGTACTTTAAAAAAAAGAGACAATATTAAACTCATAGTAATTCATATTATCACTTAACATCTTTCCTTTAGGCCTCTTTTCCAAGACTGAATTGCCTGGAGTGCATTTACCAACAAATCCAATCAACTTTGAAAAGGTAGCCCTGACACCTTTCTTTCCTACATTGTCGACTAGTCAGAAGAAAGGAAACGAGTTGCGTTTTTATGAATTGCATGGCATAACCACTATTTAACCGATTCATCCTTGCGATCTCGACAAGAATAATGGACGGTATCTCCATTCGGGTATCGGATAAACGCACTATCCAAAGAACAAAATAAATTTAGTGCAAACTTGGGATACATTTTCGATTTTTGAAAAACAAACAAAAAAACAATACCTTTGACTGCCAAATCGTTTTTTACATACGTGACAAACGTTAAATTCGGTCATCAAAATCTTCTGACTCTGGTATTTAATTCTCTCTTCCTGCACCTGAAATGTGAAAAAATTGGATTAGACATACGGAAACAAGCGCGACGTATGTCGCTGCAGACTAAAAAGGGAATTAGGCTCTACTATATACGGTACCTGCAAGTGTTCCGCGTAACGCAATCCACGCAACAACTGTTGCTGTCGCCTGCATGTGGCGCGCGCAATTAAGCTACTCGTTAAAAAGTTACTAATTCGGGCCAGCGGGACATGGTTTGGCAGTATGGTCAAAGCTTGAACAACATCAATGCACGACGCATGATCTTGTAACAGTTTAAGCGCAGATTCAAAGTCAGGTTCTCTTTGAGGTCCAGAGGGTGGTGCCAACCCCGGTAAAGGGGGACAAATTTGAGGATTTAGTAATAGTTTCAGTAAGAAAAGATAGACCTAAGAAACAGCATTTAAAAACGAGCCGAATCAATAAATATTGTTTAAGATATACTTCTTGATCGTTTTGGTTATCTGCATTGTAGAAACGATTACAATACTTCAGCGCCGCCGAGTAATCTTGCAGAACATTCATGAATATGGTTAAGGCCTGTTCGTGCTTCCCTAACTTGCCAAGTAAAATTGCTCGCTCCTCAAAAAGTGCTGCAAAAACAACGACATTAACAAGTCTGCAAAAATAGCGGAAGGGAACACTGCACCGTCAAAGGGAAAATGCACAAGAACCGCTTCTGGCGTCACAAATTCCGAATCATTCAAGAAAGATCTCAACTTGTCCCTCCAGAGATTCACTTCGTCTGGTTTTGACGAACTGCCCAATAGCTGCATGACTTTTTCGCGATATTGTAGGGCGAGAGCATTATGAAATAAAGGATTAGAATCTTTCCACTGAAAGACAACATGTTCCTAAGTAATGAATCCAAATACATTAGTTATGGACGACGCTAAAAACAATTCAAAACCCTAAACTTACCAGGTACGGTAACGCCAATGAGCGATGATTCCTCAGCAAGAAATCTAAGACCCTGGGACGCGGAAGCTGTTCAACTTCATGCAAGTCTTCTGTGAAAATCTTCAATCCTACTTCTGTGTGATCAGTAAGAACCCAGCTCGCAAACTTCAAGATCAAGTCCATATACTCCGGTCCTAAAAAATGGTTATGACTTGTTATCGTCGATAAATTTGTATATTACTTCTTGCCTAATTACTAAAGTTTAGGTTTCGTAATTCGAAATTGAATGATTTCAGCAAAGGATACTACAACAGGATTTTAGTAAAGTTACCAAGGTGCTGCAAATAGGTGATGGTCGCTTCATATCCTTGTTCTTTGGAATTACGACATTCTTTCAGTTCCTCTAAAGCATCTTGGTGCATTCCTCTGCTTTGGTACAGCAAAATCAACTCAGCATGTTTGTTGTAAGCTTGAAGGGCTTGTCGAGACTCTTCTAAATGACAATGGTTGTCTTTCAGCCGCAATAATGAAGCCACCAAAGCGTCGTTAGTCTAAGAGACACCCAGAAATCTCGGTAAGCTGACGCGCTTAAGAAAGGTACACAGGAATTACTTGAAGGTAGCATTTTAGTAAAGTTGTGTCCACAATCTGAAGCAACTGCCTCTTGGACTTTACAAGAGTGTTTCCTTCAACTAAGGCTGCTGGCGTGCTTTTCTGTGGATTCAAATTTCCCATCAGGTCATGCCGTACCTAGATCACACACACAGTTAAAAAAAACTCGCAAAGTGGTACCGAAAATGGCTTTGTAAACCTGCGTCAAAAACTCTATTAATGCGAGCAAACCACTTTCTAGCTCTTTTTCTTTCAGTACGGGTATATCTTCCGGATATTTGAGTTGCTTGCGAAATTCCGCAGGCAATAAATCAGGGAATAAGCCAATCACATGCGATGCATCTTAAGAAAAAGAAAAATTATGATAATTATCTGAACATGGCATCCGCCTATATGTACCCGTATTCAGCTTCAGGAAAATCTTCATAGACTCATGGAACTTCTTATTACGGAATAACTCAAAAGCGTACAAACTCTGGATATGTTGCACTTGATGCGTTTTTATATCCGATGGTTCATCTGAGAGATTCTAAAGGCCGTTGAAAACTTAAGGTGAATTCTTGCATGAAAAATGAACACGCAAGGAAATGTCCTTACGGCTAGGTGGATGGCTAATTCAAAATGCTTCTCCTGTAGCAGCGGTGCTAACTGCTTATGGACTGGCACTTGTTGCAGGGCCCACACGTGTGATGGTGACGCACAGTAAATTAAACCGTGCCTGGACGGCACGGAACAAATAAAGCGAGCCCGTGGCAATTCTAAGCGTTGAATGAGCAAACGAGGCTCCAACGAGCGAATTTCAACGTAGCTCGGAAGGACTGATATCAAATAAGGCGCGTCTTGAACTACATTTCATGAAAGACAACGTGGTTACTACATGAAGAGGACTTAAGCTGAAAGCTAAATTACCAATCTCGAGTGGTGGTTCTGACCAAGTTAGTCCCGTTTTACGCAAAGGACTACCTTCAGCGTCTACAAATATAATCTGATCATCCCGTCCAAGAGCGAAACAGTTTTCTTTTTCTTTGGAAAGCTTTTCCCAATTCTTGTCGAAAGTAGTGTCATGCTCGCGTTCAATCTGAAGCAAAGCAATAACAGGCTCCAGCTGGCGACCAGTAGGAAATAAATCTCTTTGTTCCGCTCCGGCATCCAACTAGAAGGCGAAAGCTTATCTTAGAAATAACGTATTTCGTCTGGATATGATGACACGTAACATTAAAAGAGATGTACTTTGATAAGAACGTACTCCCCACGAAAACCGAGACAAAGTGTTTCATGAACCCAGGAAAGGGATTTTGGGGTGTCTGGAATGGTCAGGTCTGGTCCAAGCTCGTGGAATTCGCGATTTTTCCAGTAATACAGTTGTAACTTACGCTTTACACACACAGCGAGTCTTACAGTAACAGCAGTCTCTCCAGTAAGCGACACTACTTTCTATTACAAACGATACAAATTAAGTTGCGCTAAGGTTTCCTTTACAGCAAAGTACCTTTACGTCAAGGGAAAAGAGTGTGGCTCCTCGGGTTTTCTGGACTACGGTAATCAATGGAAAATTGAAGACGGACAAATCATGAACACTTATGCAATTATCTAGAAAAAAAAGACACTCAGCACATTATTGTCCTTTGTTTAAACAAAATAAATTTAAAGCAACCTGACAAACTAATAAGGATCTGGTGTTCGGGGATGACTTGGAGCTGTACGATTGGTTTCTTGGAAAAATACTTGTTAGATCCTAAAAGTTGGACCTCGCATTTTGTGGATGAGCTTAATAAAGGGGAGGATACACTCTGCAAAACGCTATACATCAGTAGGTGGCCCTGTTTGGTTCCCACCAACAGACGATCCTCTAAAATTGGGTACGCATTAGAGAATGACACATTAACATTTTGAATACCATACCGTATGCACAAATACATTCTATTTGCAAAGGTAATTTTTCTAGAATTGGAGTGGCTTCAAATGCTTCATGCATGTTTGTTTACAGCTTTGTCATCAAAACATTGCTGGTAATTAGCTGGGACTTCAACTTGAAGGCGTGGTTTGAGGTGGGCAGGGCCCAACCCTGATCACATTAAAAGGTGGGCGAGTCCTTAAGGCATTGCTGTTTGCACAGTATTTATCTGAACGTTTTCTGAAGGGTTACCCCTTTGCCCAACATTGTTTCTTATGGAAAATAACTCCGAAAAGGCCTTTCCAGCTCGGAACCGTAACCACGCCTGCTTTTCCGAGTTTACCCAACGGAAAGCCAGAATTTTGAAGGGAGATGTCGCATTTCTTGGCGGGTATTTGAGAAACACGAAATTTTTTGTGCTCAGAATCTGTTGAAAAATATCGCAAAGTAGAGCAACATAACGGGTTAAATAATCTGAATTTTGTGAACAATTTACAGCTCAGGATTAACGCATTTTTCATTCAATGACGGTGGGCAATTTAAGACTACACATTCCACAGAACACATCCCCACATCAATTAAGTTCAAAGGCGGAATTCTCACCGATATCTTTTTTATTAATGCTTCATTACAAATATTTTTTATCACCAATATTCCAATATTCTAACTCATTTTACTATTCATTTAACAAACGCTTCTGGAGGAATTTGACCAGCCTTATTTAATTCCGTAAAAACGAATGCTGATTTTTCAAAGTCCCATCCATTTTCCTCCAAACACCTGGTTCGGAAAATATCATAAATATCTATCAACAGAAAATTGAGAAAGAAATCATTACTTGACACTCCATTCTACATTCATGCCGGATTGTGCCGCGAAAGACTGGATCATTTGCTGCTTTACCGCCGGATCAGCAGCTTGGGCCACAGGGGATGCAACCACCAAGGGAGAAATACCGACAGGTACCGCAGGTAATGCCGCAACTTGTGCGTGAGGGTTAGGTGAGGAGGAAGGTGTAGGATCTGGCGCTTTGAACGACGCCTAGCAATAGTATCATTACAAAAGGTCTTTATATTAGTCTATTTAAATTACCTTAATCTGCTGCGGAGAGGCTACCGTTATAAACAACTCTTCATTGACAATACAGTACCCTCCATTTAAAGGCGTGATAACAAAAACCCGGTGAAAAGATCGTACGACGCTATAACGCTCTTCTCGTTCCTTGAAAACTCCGCGGACACTCAAGACCAATAAATGAGGCTAAAAATCGAACCATTACGGTTTCCGAGTTAACAACTTCAGATTTTTAAAGTCTTACCGACGAGACAGGAACATCTACGATTAACGAAGCAGGATCATGCTGAGTGGCAGGTAACTGATCCAAGAAGGCAACGATAGCGACTTTGCCTTGATGTAGCAAACGGTGACGTCTTGCGTCATCAGCTCGCTTTAAATTACGATTCCCGCCCATATAAGCACCCAACCTTCGTAAGAGAAGGACAGTGAGTAACAATGCAAGTCTATTTCCCATATTACTCACTTATTTCCTGTCGCAGCAGACTGATTGGGAGGATAACCGCAAGTTAGAGAAAACATGGCTTGATCATGGTACGCGTCGATCAACGGCTGACGACTGTTCGAATCGTACAGCGCAAAATATTGTTCCAGGAAAACAACTGCAATCTGTTTGCCGCTATCGGATACGAAAAATGATCCTGTTGAAGGGGGAATCTTGGTATCTTCGGCATCCAAGTCAAAGCTTATGGGCGGAGGCAGTTCAATGCCATCCTGTAGCATAAGAAATCACTTTGAATATTGTTTACAAATAAAATTTTTTAGCGACACTCACAAGTCGTACGACTTTCGGGAAACGTTTCCGTACAGCGCTAAGAAGATAGAACGGCCACAGGTTTAACCAAATTGTTGAAAGCATCGGCGCAGAACACCATAGAAAAATATCATTAACAACTGCCCTACGTGCCGCGGAAAATTTCTACTAACGCATTTCAAGACACTTCGTAATGTGAAAGCATCTGATTTTCGAGTAGCAATACACTAAGTACAACTAAACAAGCAAATTGCTTTCCTATTGCCTCGAACTCGACGAAGTTGGGATAAACATGCAATTTTAGTTCTACTTATTCGTAGCTTAGATATAAGGGCTGGGTGCGGAAACTGAGGTCAGAAAAACTGAACAAGAAGCTGTCCAGTGGAAAGATATTTCTGTTTGGCATAAGACGGAACTCACTACAAATAACACATCCGAGTGATCCGGAATCTACGTTACTTAGGCGCGCTTTCTTTTATTTGTTTTTCTTTTTCTTTTCTTTTTTTTTTGTTTCTTTAGTTTTTCTTCTTCCATTTTCTTTCTTTTTTTCTTCCATTTTTTTCTTTTAGGTGTGGCTTTTACAATAAATCGGTAAGTCAAGATTTTTGGAGGGAGGGGGGAGCAGCCCATGGACGGCCAAAACAGGTACACATCCGCAAGATCAGCGTTCTCGCTGGAACTGAAGCAGTTATGGTTGATGAAGGTTGGCGAAATGAAGTTATAGCCTGAAGTTCCCACAAGGGTGACAGTAACAATTCCAGTAGCTTGAAGTGACGAACCATTGAGTTAACTCAATTTGCAGCAAGGCCAGTTCTGTGCCATTTGTTCTTTTAACGGCAATTCTAGCCAGCTTTTTTTTAATCTGGTTTCTCCGCGGGATTAAATTCTCTCAAAGAGACAGGAGGAACACAGCATACATTCATGGCTCCTTCTTGCTGATGAACTTGGCGGCTACCGTAGACGTTGATGAAGAACTTTGGAGATCCGATTCGTACAAAATTCGGTGTAAGAACCCCATGGCGGAACACTCCATTAAAGGCGCCAATGCTCGTTAGCTCCACAAAGAATTATACAAAAACTGACCAACAGTGGATAATTTTGAAGATTTACAAAGGGGACACATAGTTTTATGCCACGTTCTTTTTCTTTTCTTTTCGTTTTTCATTTCTTTTCTTTTTTTTTCATATTTTCCTTTTTCTTTTTTCTCTTTTTTTCCTTTTTTTCTTTTTTTTCTCTCTCTTTTTCACTTTTAGCGCCTTGTAACATTAACATGCAAGTTCAATGCAAGATGAGTTTCGTCTCATTAACAAACAGATTTTAACCTCTACGTTCAAGAGGACGTAACAAAATTACGAAGAAGCCTTTGCTCCACACCCAGCTCCTCAAATGAGGGCTAACTATCTCCCTGAAACACTTCCCTGATCATCAATACCAACTTCTTGTCGGGCAAAGTAGTCAAGCAAGCTGGTTTGTTTAATAATTCAGGTTGCATAGAAATATACGCACGGCCGAGAGAAATGACATAAGGTTCGACAGCCACACTGTTCCATTAGTCAGACAAGAAGGAATGTTACCTGACGTAAGTACTCTGGTCCTGAATCCGGTCACACAAGGGATTGCCTTCTAGCCAAAGTTCGTCTAAGTTAAGTCCTTCGAGTTTGTCCAGTGCAAGAATGTTGTTCAACTAGGAGTCACAGATGTAAAGAAAACCAGAAATGGCGTTTCAAGGAATTTAGGAAACCTACCTTATTTTTGCTTAAGTTTAATGACTTAAGATTCACTGTCACGTTAACCAACGGTCGCAACTGGTCCAGGCTGAAAATCTTGTTGTCTGACAGGTTTAACGCAACAAGTTCTGGCACATGAGCTATCAAGATATTCACGACGCACTGCATGACGTTATCCCTGCTCAAAGGACAGTAAAAGTCTTCGCGTAGATCTACGACGAACAAACAAACAGGACATTATAAACTTCAAATCAATAAACAATAATGAGAAACTAAATCCACAAATTATCCTTACCGTCATCGAGGTGGAATTTCGACAAGTTCAACATGCGGGTGGCTAAGTTGTAACGCTTATTCATAACGAGCTTTACACGTTCTTTCAGTTCATCATTTATAGGCAAACTGGGAGGTGGGCACCGGTTAACTGCTAAACTGAGCTGCAACAGGTACACAAATAAATTTAACTGGAAAAAAAATCGTTTGTCTCCTACTTTAAATCCATCGTTAAGGGTAATTTGCCTATTTTGCTCCCGCAAAGCGTTGGCAGTTTCATGGTCTTCGACATGGAACACAGCGTTCTTTCCTTCGATGTGATACTAAATAGAACAAAAAGAAGATGTACGAAAAGACTACAAACTTCATTTATAAAACAATTACATAGACTGGAATGAAAGGTTTCGTCATAACATTGAGGAGCGTTTTGAGGATATAGTCTTTCGCATAGTGGGACCCTTGATGGATACACACTCGATTCCAACCAGTACCACCTGTGTGTTGCTGCTTTCCACCCATGAGAGGCCTGGGCCCTCGACTTTTGCCATAACGACCTCCACCATAAGGAGAACTAAGGAATAAAACTTAGATAAAGTTCGAATAATCAAGTTATATGTTACAATCTAGGCTGTCCCGAAGCAGAAGTACCGCCTCCCATGTCTACATCATCAGCTTCTAATTGATTCTTTATTCGCGCTGCGCCCACTCCTTGTCGTTGCCTGTGTCTGTCAATTCGCCCTCCTTTAGGTCCCTTTCTTTGACCACCTTCTTGATGTCCTCTAGCGTCGTCATGTTCTGTAAGACATGCTCGTTTATAAAACGACACAAATATTACGCACTGTTATACCTACCATAATAGTCATTTCTTCTATCATCATGTTCAGTTTCACGAATAAATCTTCCCGTAGTCTCACCTTGCCCACGGCCTTTCTTGTTACGATAATTTTTGGGCATAATTTGTTGAGAAAATTTCACACAGCAAAAATACTACACTAACCACGACGCCAACGATTAGATCCAGCGATTCCGATTCCACATGGGCTCTTTCTATCGATTTGCAGTGGGCGATACTTTGCTTTCATTGGTCGTTCGCCGTTCCGCCTCTAGGCTGTCACTATATATAGCAAAACATTCAAGCGTGGAAAATTGTCAAGAAATATTGTAAAAATAGGAAATTATGAGTTCACAAAGAGGGAACGTCAAGCGTACGAGAACTCAAAAGCACAATAATGTGACAGCATTTAAAAATAACAAGCATGGCGATACTCCGAAAACGAAATTATTAAACAATTTACAAGTGATATTTTGGTTAATACTTTTTAAAAAAATTCCGATTTGAAAACAGATTTTCTTAGGTTTGCAATGTGTGCCGTAAATGCCAAGACATTATTGAATGGAAAATTAAGTTCAACAAGTATAAGCCGTTGACAGGTCCCGCCAAATGTTCGAAATGTCTCGACAGAACCATCAAACTGGCCTATCATACACTGTGCCAGTCGTGTGCGGAGAAAGCTGGTGTATGTGCGAAGTGTTGCCAGAAAGAAGAGATTGCTACCAAACCGGGTCCTTCAGCTGTCGAGAAAGCTCGTCTGGAGAGCCAATTCCAGAATGAGTTGAAAAATCTCTCCGAGAGAAAAAGAAGGACATTCTTGCGGTATTTAAGGAAAAAAGACGAAGGTATGTTTATCTGCAATGATTGTTAATAAGCTCCGGTGTATATGCCTACAAATTGGTGATTTCTTGTTTAGAACAAGAAGGTGAAGGGAATCAAGAAGCCGCCCTTCAAGAAGCGAAAACTCGGCTAGGAGAGCTCCAAGCTGGCAAAGGAGACGACGAAGACGGTTGGAGCGATTTGGATGATCTTAGCTTGGGATCTGAAGGCGACGATGAAAACGACGACGATGAAAGCGATTAAATCACGTGTATCCAGGAGACATTCATAAAACATTTGTAAAGGTTCATTTCGTTCTCTTCAATATGGGACTCTCTTGGAAAAAGGTAGAGAGTCTACTCGGGCGTTTCTGTCGCGTTTGACACATTTGCTCATTTTCCTCCTTTACTCTAATAGAACTGGGGTTTATAAGGTTAGTAATGTTTTGAAGTGTGCTAGAAGATCTGAAACAAACGCGCGGCTTAATTTCAATGAGTGGCTGCACGTCCTGCCTCTCGCAGTATTTAAGAATTGTCTGCCGATCATTTTCACTAAGAAGTGACCAAGGAACTCGGTCTAAGACTACCGAAGGTGTAAATTGTTTCGGGATATTTTCTTGCTGTACGGGAATCATCTGTCTGATGAAGTCTTCCAATTCCTGTTCTTTCTCTATGCCGATTTGTGATGCCGATTTGCTGTTGTCGGAATTGGTCTTCTGTAAGGATTTGCATGCTTTACAGGGTTTAGGGAGGAAGTCCGGGCCCCTGATTTTCAAAGAAATCATTGGTAGGATTCGTGTAGCTTCGCTGTGATGTATAGCCCTTTCTCGTTGCCATGCCCAGTGTTCAGGAAAAAGCGCCATGACCTGTTCACAAATAATGAATATTTGTCTTTTCTCGGGGGATATAATGGAACGAAAATTACGTCTTTGCAACATTTCAGCGAAACCAAAGCTCTGTAGTTCATTCTCTCCCAAATGTCTTCTTTTTTCCTTGCAAATTCGAGGTAGTGGTTCCGCCAGTATTGTCCCAAGGCGTAAGGCAATATATCGAGCTTTTGGTCCAAATCTTCTTCCATGTCGTGGGCCAAAAACCTTTGTCAAAGTAGTATACTTATAAATTTAACCTACTACGTTTTTCTCTCTAATTTTTACAGAGAGGCATAGAAGATATCGGAATTCACATCTTTCATTTGGTAGCCAGCTCGAATCATAAGGACAAATGCAGCTGAGAGGAGAAACTTGTCGGCAAGCACTTTACACACGTCGTGGCTTATGAATAGGAAAATGTCGGGTTGCTCTGTAATACGTGGTACGTAGTTACGCTTGAGTTCAAGTAGATATTTTTTCACTAATACCGAGAAGTTTCAGGAAATTAAACACATCCCGGGCTTTAATTACTGGACTGGACTTATGAGGTGTTGGCGTTGATCCTTTTAATAGACAGGGCCACGTTCGCTGAGTTCGGTTAATGAGAAAGTTTCCATGCAAGGTTTGATCGGCAGCACTAACCAAAGCCTTTTGCCCCCAGTAGAAAATTAGTAGAACTTTGAAGCTAGATAAAATTAAAATTACTTTCGACGTAGTGGATTGCAAGCCTCCCATGTTCTCGCTCTCGTTGAGATCTTTATCGAAAGTACATGCAGGTTTAGGAGACAACGGCTCAACTTTCATATCTAACAAATTCTTTCACTGTCATACTACGGAGGATCCTTCTGGAATTGCATATGGCTGAGTAAAGAAAATGTTCGATTGTGATCCTACGCCGGGTAATTCCGTCTTCCCAAAGCTATCAAATTGGCCGCGCAGCAAGCTCGCCAATAGGAGCCAGTTGCATCAGTGACGTCATGTAACGCTAGTTATACTAGTGACACCTTTACCTTTCTGTAGCTAATAGAAAACAGCCCTGTGTGTCCGTGACGTCAGAGACGACAAAGCTGCTAAAATCATGTTTTGGTCAAGAGTGTGTTAGAAGTCCAAACAATTCCATTTGTGGTGAACATCAAACGAAAATGAGAGCTGAACTACTATTCTTAGGTAGCCTGGCGATGACAGCCATGGTTGTTGGCAACGCGTTTTACCAAAAAGAGCAGTTTTACCCTTCTGTTGTCCACATAACGAAATCGAATCCCAGTATGATGGTAACTTCTACAGCTTATAAACAGATGATATGCATTGACTGCGCCGTTTTCATGTAGGTGGTTTACTTTCAAGCCCTAATAGTCGTCATCCTCTTAGGCAAATTAATGAAGAAGGTTTTCTTCGGCCAACTTCGAGCAGCAGAAGTTGAAGTAACGAACACATTACACACAAAGTCCAGAAGCAAATAAACCACTTTTCTTTTTAGCATCTCATTGACCGGTCATGGTACGCAGTAACCGAAACCTGTCTAGCCTTTACAGTCTTCAAAGACGATTTTAGCACTAAGTTCGTGGCGCTCTTCACCGTCCTCTTATTCCTCAAAGCTTTCCACTGGCTTTTAGAGGATCGAGTTGACTTTGTAACCTATCTCAATTTGTCCTTGCTAAATTTATCATTTAATTCTACTATATTCTAGATGGAAAGAAGTCCTGTTATTACGTGGCTTTTCCATTTACGCGCAACTTGTAAGTGTAGTATTACTCTCCAACTCCAACTCATTAATAATGACACTATTTCTTAGCTCTCCTACTTCTTTTGGGAGCTTTGGACGCCCATTTCATATCCCTAGCTTACCATTCCACGCTAGCGCATGGGGCCTCAGTGCAGCTCGTTTTTGGTTTCGAGTATTCCATTCTGGTCACAATGTTATTAGCAGTTGGACTCAAGTATATCCTCCACGCCATCGACCTTGCTTCCGATAGCCCTTGGGAGAATAAAGCGGTATATCTACTGTACTCTGAGCTAATTGTTGGTAATGAATTGAAAGACTTCAGATTATACTGGTTTTAACCTTTGTTTGCTTTCGCAGGGTTAGTAAAAGTGGTTCTGTATGTCATGTTCCTTCTAATCATGATTAGAGTCTACACTTTCCCCTTGTTTGCTATCCGCCCCATGTATTTAGCCATCAGGTAACAATTAATAGTCGTCTTTCATTCAAAGAACTCAGCCTCTATTTTGGCTTAATTGACTAGATCCTTCAAGAAAGCGCTTTTGGATGTTGTCCAGTCTCGTCGAGCTATCCATCACATGAATACACTCTACCCTGACGCTACTTCAGAAGAATTAGCTGCTGTAGATAACGTTTGCATCATTTGTCGTGAAGAAATGGTTGCTGGTAACTTCGCTTGCTAGAATTGTGAAGTAACCGAGTTTGACCATATTAATCGTTATAGGATCGAAGAAGCTCCCATGCAATCATATCTTTCACACCAATTGTCTACGTTCCTGGTTCCAAAGACAACAAACCTGCCCAACTTGCAGGCTAGACGTCTTAAGACCTCCTGCTACTCCTACTTCTCGAGCCCAGCCTCCTCGGTCTCCTCCGGCTCAACCCCAGCCAGTACCGGCGAACCAAGTCCCTCCTACTCCTCAACCTGCTCAACCCAACACACCAGTAGCTCCAGGTATTAACGAGTAACTGTACTATTTTATTAGTCGTTTGTTAATTAGTGGTGTTTCTTTGTTTCAGGTGTGGTTCCCCCTGAAATGCGAGCTCCTTTTTGGCCACCTTTTGCCCAAAACCCGACGGGTAAGGAAGATTCTGTCCTTATTTATTGGGTTCATTGTTCTTCTTTTAAGTATTCTTTACATTTTTTCTTTTTAAACTAGGAGCACCTGCAGCAGAAGGCGTTAACATCCCACCATTTCTTCTTCCGCCTATACCGTTCATGGCTTTTAGTAAGTAGTAGTGCAATTAGAGCTTTGTAAAAAATATTTGTGCCACGTTCAAAAAAAAAACAAAGAAAGAGGAATGTATGCTAATTTTCCCGTTTCGGTTTACGTTTTCCTTATAGCCGTTCCGCCGCCTATGCCGCCGGCGTCTTTCGAAGGCCTTACTACCGAAGAACTACAAGCAATGGAAAGTAACGAAAGGAAAGCTGTGGAAGCTAGGATTCAGTGTTTGCGAAATATCCAAACTCTACTCGATGCCGCGGTATTGCAAATGCAGCAATACACAGCGGTAGTGAGCCGCTTGAACGTTGAAATTCCCGTTCAAAACGGTAGCCAACAGTCGAACCCGACCGCGACGAATATGACGGAAACAGTGGCCGGTGCGGAGGCAAATCCCCCGTCATCCCTGAACGACGTACAGAATACGGTTGAGGAAAAAACCGTAGTGGAAGATGTCACATCTCCTAGAGGGGATCAAAGTGTCGAGGAGTCGGAAGAAAATTTGAGTGAACAAGAACGGCTAAGGCGTCGGCGATTACAAAGATTTAATGTGGAGAATTAATTATTTTTTTTCGGAGGTAAGAGGAATGAGTTGGAAAAAATATTTCTGCATTATATGTAATTCGCTGTGATGGTGTTGAGAAATAAAAATGTTTACTTCATGTCGTGCATTGTCATCGTTTGTAGTTAAAAAAAAAGATTGTAAGACCCGTCACGGACCAATAGGAGCAGTGGGACGAGATCCGGAGCACCTGTTTATTGTCCTTCGCATATACCTGGTGATGGTGCCAGGTAAAAACCGAGGCTGCTCTTAGTTGTGCAGAGCACTCGGGGGAAGAAGGACGGTTGTTCCGTAGATTTTTCCGTTCGATGTGAGATAAGCCGAGTCCGGTTATGAAGATGAAGATCAAAGAAGATACGATTTGGATTAATCCAAGCTACAGAGTGAGTGTTCTTTTTTTTCATTTTTATAGTTCAGCCAACGGTATTCGTTTCGCAAAACTCGTGCAAGTGTTAAATTTACATTCAGTTTTGTATTGGGAAATGTGCTTCTCATTGCTTGTTTTGGAATTTAGTTTTCCTTCAGAACAAAGCTTTTTCACACTTGGCTTGATGAGATTTGGTGATAACTGTTTGGGAAGTTGCGGACGAGAAAAACTTGCCGTACCTTTGCGGTACTTTTATGGGCAGCATCTTCCATTTCGCTGCCCTTATTGTGGAAACGCCGTATTACGCTAGATTCCCTTAGCCAGGTCCCGCGCAAGGTTGCTAGTATGCAAATTAGGCGTCAAGGATGCGATCTGCCTCACCTCCTTTCAAGTCCAGGTTTATTTTTGTTTCAGCTGTGGAAACAATAGTCGAATTGTTAAATCCACAAACGGAATGACTAACCGGTTTCTTTTTCATTAAGGAAACCCTGACGGGCACCTTAATTGAAGCTAATTAGTGTAACGTGGCAAATTTCTATTCATTTCATTACAGTACTAAAAAGCTCTAATAAAACAGGAAAAATACTGTAAGCTTTCAGAAGCCGTTACCGCCTGTAGTGGAGAAGAAAATCCTTTGCATACTGTAATCAACGGCAGTGACTGTGACATGATAGATAATGGAAAGATCTTACAGAAACACGTTTTATCGTACTCGCTCGAATAAAAACGTATTTTGCATTTCAAGACAAGCAGCTAGCCATCTCGAATTCTAGCAATACCTTTCCGATTGTCTTTCTTTATCCGTAAAATTCTTTTGAAAGCAGATGGGAGAAACAGCCTATTGTCAGCGAAGAAGCTTGAGAAAATGGAAAGGCACTGTCATTTTGTGTCATAAAACCCGCTTGGAAGCGACCAGCTCGACAAGGGCGTTTTATTGTCCTTCGCCGTGCACTCGAGAGGCCGTAAAGCTTCAAAGTTCACTAATAGAGCACCATGGAGGCCATGTTTTATTACTAGCCCGATTTTTTTACCCTCTTCGCTTGGTTCTATTGTTAACAAGGAAACGCCCTCGAAAAAAATAGCGAACTGCTGGACTATGTATTATCAAGGAAAAACCGGATACAGGTGCTAGACGGAGGAGACTACAGAGAAGACCCTCCACGACAGAACAAAAATTCTTCCTTTACCTTATATCCCTTTGTTTAATTAACTTCCATAACTCACAGAGATCTAGTGTTGCAGTTATAAGTAAGGAAAATAGAAAACGGTAGAGTTTCCATATCTTTTCTGAACTGGAAATGGCTTGTACAGTAGACTAGCGTACTTTGTTCCCATTCCCTTTGACCAAGTGTCAAGAGAGCATTTCTTCATTACTTTACTGTATAATTGGTACCATTGTTCTACTTCATTAGAAACACCCTTTCATGGTTAGTGTTCCATTCTTTTACAATGTTAGACTGACAATAAAATAAAGGAAAAGACGGTGTGTCAGAGACTAGAAATTCCCGAACTGTTCTAGTATACTTCCACCGAGGAATTGCATCAAAATCAGTCATGGAAGAAATGCGCCGGATCTACGTTATTAAATTCCTTTTCTTTGTATGCTTTGAGAACGTGATAAATAAAATCAAGATTGGGTCTAGCTCACTGAGCGTCTTTTGAATTCCGAATAATGAGGCGTATGTTACGTCTGCGACAAAAGAATAGAAAAACACCCATAGGATTCTTGGGACTGTATTGCAGAAGCTCGTTAAAAACCGCTTTGGTATGGTTAGTGGAAGTTCGCGTGGAGAACATTGGCATCTTACTTTATCGTACGACTCGAGACCACCCTAATAGCTCGTCAGGATCACGCTTAATTGAAATCCGACTCAGGACTAAAACCCGAGTTTTTCCCCGGCCATTGACTTTGCGCGACACCGCGCAGCACTTTAGAGATGTGCCCTTTGCCTTTTTTCCTACCAGTAAATTTTCTTTCCTTTGGGAATAGACCAGCACAGACTCACGGAAAAAAAAGTGTGTCGAAAAAAGAGCCGAGAACTATGCTGGGAAAAAGGTAGTTGTTGAGAAGAGCGAATAGGGTACTCATTTGTGGCCCGCACTTTGCACCTTTTTCCAGTGATTAATGAACTCTACGAGTTTGCTTTTTAATGGGATCAAGTTCTCCGGCATCACCTTTCACCTTCACCTCAATCTCCCCGAAGCGTCCCATCTTCAAGTTCCAGGTTGGAAGACCTTTATTGCTGTTACAATTTGAGTCAAATACACAATGCAAAGTTTCATGTAAGCTTCTAAAAAAGTTCCTAAACTAAGAGTAATATCCACGAAAGGCACCCTAAGGAATATGGGTACTTCAAGCTTTCTTAGTGAAGCATGACAGCGTCCTAACAGTCACACATGGACACGCACCATATATTTATTCTTTTCTTAAACACGACCTTCCAACTTTTTAGAAACATACTATACAGGAACATATAACACGTCATGCAAAGGTAACTAGAAAGGTCCTTTTTTGCGCTAAATCCAAAAAGCTACGGAGAACTAAAACGCTAGTCATGCTTCCGTCACACTTCAAGTTCGGCTATTGTCCTCTCTCATAATTCTGTTTCATGCTGTCTTCAAAAGAAACACAGTACTTTTTTCTGCTAATACAGATGCCACGTCAAACGAAAGGGAAAGAAATAATACAGTAACGCCGATTACTAATTGGGAAAATAAAACTTTTTGACAGGACCGTGAAAGGATTGCCGTAAAATCGACCTTTCTCCCTCACCGTTATTGGCACGCAACTTGTTTGACCCTCCTCACCTTTGCTGTCACGTTAATTGGTTTCCTAACGTGGCAAGACGCGTCGTCCAACAGTCGCCATGTGCTTCCGTTCGCGTACCAGCACCAGCCCGCCAATCTGTGCCCTCGGGGAGAGCCCATCTTTATGCTAGTGCTGATTCATTCGAAAGCTGACCACTTCCGGCAACGGCAATCCTTGCGCCAAACCTGGGCTTCCATTCGCAATGTCAATAATCACCAGATCCGGTGGGCGTTCCTCCTTGGCAAACCAGCGACCCAAGCCCCGCCACTCCTGATGGAAGAGCAGAGTTTGATTGCTGCAGAAAGTGCAAAATACGGGGATATCATCCAAGGCGATTTTGCTGACCTCTACCGCAACTTGACCTACAAGAATTTGCTGGGCTTGCAGTGGCTCCAAGAGAACTGCCTCCATGTGCCGTACGTGCTGAAAATGGACGACGACGCGTTTGTGGACCTGTTTCAAATCGTACCGTACTTAGAACGTACATTCGGGATGTCTGCTCCCCTACAAGCCTTTATGTGCAGTGTACAACCAGCCGGCCAGTTAGTGCAGCGAAATAGCGGCGACAAATGGTTTCTCACTCCCGAGGAATACCCATTGACCAAGTTCCCGCGCTTTTGTGGCGGTCTGGCCTATTTCCTCTCCCCTTTGCTAGCCCGAAAGCTATTCGACAAAGCGGCGAGCTTGCCGGAAACGCAGTGGCTTTGGATTGACGATGTATTTGTGACAGGTTTATTAGCACAAGAAGTAGGAGCTAAACACTTCTACCTCAACACGCGCTACACTTATAATCAATCCGACCTAGAAAATTGGTTGGACAGCGACAGCACAAGGACAAACGCGATTTTACCCGTTCCTTGCCCATACATGATAGCAGAAATGAACACCAAAACCACGGAAGAAGATTGGAAACCTATGGCAGAACAGTTGTGGCGTAAGACGTTGCTGGCACATGGGATTTAACGAGCGGGAGAAATGCAGGTTTACACATTTGCAAAGCGGAAAAGAACAATGGAGTTGTAACATTTCTTTCTTGTAAATATCATAGTTCGCTTTTCATGCTGTAACTCATGAAGACTTTTCCTAAGAAAGTAAGGGTGTGATACTCTTCGCTTAAACTAAAAACCGTAAGATACCACCCACTGTTTCCCCATTTTTCAGTGAAAATATCGTCGTGATATTAACCAGCAAAATTCACCCCAAAAGAAAAAAAAATGCCTTGTAAATAACCACAGGGACCTTGAAAACTCGTTACAGTGCCAAATAACCATCGACACGAATTGAAATGCCATGTTTTGAGTTGAGGTTCATAACGTACCTGGTAATTGAACTAAAAAATGTACATTCAAAGTGTATATACAAAGCTTACATTGTTTTTGAAAATATCAAAGTCTAAAATCGAGAGCGAATTGGAACCTTTCTTGTCGTTTCCTCAAAAATCCACCTTACTGCGCCGACGGACAGTCTTAATTTTATTATCCTTCTTTTTCGAAGACGTCGACGAGGTAGTCGAAGTCGATTCCGCCGGCGAACCTTGAAATTCTTCCGCCGCTTGCGATTGGGTAAGTAGCGAAGCTAAAGAATCCCCTTCTTCCCAGGTATCCACGTCGATTTCGTGATGTTGCTGCTGCTGCATCCCGGCGTCCATAGGCCCCGCATTGTTGGACAAAGAATCGTCGTCCATGGGAGGTGGGGCTGGCAGCATGACTTCTCGTACTCCTCGTCGCTGATTTTCCGAATGCTGCGGGCATTTCAAAGATCGAGTGCACATCCGTCCAGTGTGACCCGATACGACGCCACACATGGTGGAAAGCAAACTGCGGCGATCCGCCAAGGACATGGCTTCCACCTCGCTGGCTTCGGGCGCGGTTAAGGCATTGTATGTCGATGATGGAGCTCCAGGGCCATTGGTCAAATCTTTCTTGGGTACTTTCATGCGTCTACCGGAGGAGGAATGCTTCTCTTTTTTCCGCTTTTTGCTGCGCTCGCTGGCACCGCTGCCCATCCATTCATGATCATCTTCATTATCGTCGTCACTGGCCATGGCCGCTTCGCGCGTGGCAGACGACGCAATCCGTCGGGACGCTAACCGCGAGCTGTTCCGGCCCATACCCATACATTTCTCCAAATGAGGTGCGAAACGCGAGGCGGCCATGTTGCGCTGGCAATTCGGACACAGACACTCGGCGGTTTTCTTCTGATTGGTGGTCGACGTCCCAAACACGTCCAAACCCACCATCATGGGCAAGCTGTCATTCCCTCCGTCGTCGGTGAAGGGATTCCCGCCTCCGAATGAGCCTCTCGATTCTTCGCCTTCGTCTGAGTTGCCCGCCGTAGTACCAGTACTCATGACCTGATCATTATTCGACAACCCGTCTTCCAGCAGTAAATACAGCCCGAGCTTGGTACTCCGGTGGACATCGAACACGACGCCATGGATTACTTCGTCAACCAAGTCGTTGTACACCCACACGGAAGCACGGTCCACTAACGCTGGCCATTCTGACGCCATTCTTGTTTCTTTTTCTTTGAGATCTAGATCTCAAACAGTCTCTGAAACCTGCAAGTACAAAGAGCAAAAAACTTCATTAGCTAGTGTAAAGAATTTCTTCCATTGTTGGGAAGTCGTTTAATGAAACCTTAACAAGTTCTAGTTACTACGTAGTTGATAATTGACAAGCTAATGTTTTTCCCCTGTTGATCTTATGTCTACTCTCCAAATTCACCGTGACATGAACAAAAAACGCAATAATATTCCTTCCACTCTAGCCTTTGAAACTGAACTTAATGATTACAAATCCTACAAAATGCAGTATTTTCCTGGAAACCACCGTTCTCTCTGAATATGTAAATTCTTTATAGGAGAAAATGTGAAGCCACGCGCGACGCAAATAAATGGTGCCTTGGGATCCTTTCTCCTTTTTCCCATGTGAAGGAAAAAGGGTTGTAGACGGTTTTATAGCCAGACGCACCCTTAAGATGTTTCTTGACACTGACCAACGGTACATACCGCACTTGACATGCAAATTTTATATTCAAATGAGCAAGCACTTCAGACCCTAGAAAAACAGCATTCAGCACGGCATATGTGCAAACGCCCAACCTACGCTTTGACCGTGCTCACATTTACAAAACTTCCTAATTTGGACGGGGTTGACGCTCTGATGAAGTCTTTCGGACTCAACCAGGAGAAAACTTGGAGAAACGCCCAAGCTTGGATCCTAATTGTACAAGTTCTCAAGGGAGCGGTTCTCCACCGTTTTTTGATTATGTGGAGAACAACGCCGTATTTGGAGTCCCGGGCCATGGTCCACACATGGGCCCACACCTAATATTCAAGTTTCCTTCCCTGGATTTCATTACAATTCTACCTTAACACAAGGTTAACACGTCTTTGAAACGTTTCAACAGCTCTCAAATTGAAAATGCTCACTCTCGCTTTCCAAGTCAGTCATACGAAAGGAAAAATGCAACACACGAAAGCGAAATGCAACACACAAAAGAAAGAAATTGAAGGATTTTTTCATAAGAAAGTATTTCACAAGAATTTTTTATAAACATCCTTTCAACAGCGCGCACGATACGTTCAAAAATCTTCCAGGAATTCGACAGTTGTCCAACCTTTAAAAATACGACTGCTGACTCATTCAAATGTCTTCAAACAAGAGCAGTTGGTAGTTTACTCCTTCTGCAGGCTAACGACCACGAAGGCTGAATTTAACTGGTCAAAAACGAAGAAGTGCTTAGTACCCCCCTCCCCCCAACCTTACTTGTCCTTCCTTACTTTTTTTGCCTTTTACGGACCGTAGATGATCTTTGAAAAATTAGATTCGTGCCATCCTGCCGTCACTTAAGCACTTCTAACCGTATGGTTGAGATTTCTCGTTGCCATAACATTTCACGAATAAGACAAGACCTCCAACAAAACTGCAGGTGCTTGACTTACCACGCAGCCGGTTTATACCGACAAACGATCATCAATATGATTATCTAGTGGTTTAAGGGTTGGCTGAATCCACCAGTTTTCCACCCTGCTATTGACATGAATACGCCAATTTGGTCATCAATGTTTGATTTTCAGTAAAGGCTACCTTCCTCCGGAAAAGGATTGGACACCTTGGTGAATGACCTTGGCCAATGGAGTTTTCTTTCGTATCAAGTTTTGTGAATCTTGTTCGTGTGACGAGCGGAGTTCGTGCGTGAAATGGGGAGGGAAGTCAGTAAATTACGAAAGAGCAGATGTCAATTCTGAACTAGAGAGAAACTTTACTGGAAATTTGCTCACACAACGTTTTTAGAAGCGAGAGTCAAATCAAGAAAGCCTTGCCGTGGGAGCTGTGGGCTTTCTTACCCGAAGGGCAGCGTCGTTTGGGACGTTCAGGCAGTTGAAATGAACAAAAGCCTATAATTCTGTTGGAGAAGGTAATTGCCAGCCTCTAGGAAGATGCTCATGGTTTTGGGGGATGGGAAAAAGGTGCGACTTTGGGATGTGGCATTATGGAGAGATTCGGCGTCTATAGCTAATGGCAGGTTGATAGTACCAATTAACATGGTTGGGTCTGATCTTTTTCTCTCTTTCTGCCTTTTTTGTGTTTTTTGTTTGGAGGACACTGGACATCGAAGACACAAAAATAAGAAAAAAAAGGTTTTACAACACAACGACGTCTTTGTTTATTGTTTCTAAAGCATTGTTCAGGAAAAGCCTCTATCCGATGGAGAAGACAATTAGCCGCAACTAGCCAAGTCTGGCTCGTTTATTTTAATGACTGTGGTTGCGTTTAGGGAGTTGGCGCGTAGGTAACTGGGACCAAATTATGGTTAGTTTCATGTCAAGGTCGCGGTCTTATCCGCTAAAGTATTCAGGTAGTTTGATTCGATAAATTTTACTTTCGGGCTTTAAAGCTTTTCCGGTAGATTTAGGCTAAAAAAGGGGAAACTTTAATGTAAGTTGAGGACCGTGACATTCGAAGCTTTGAACAGCCGAGGCGAAGTTAATGATTTGAACAATGTGAATGACACGTCCGATACTTTTTTTGCGCGGCATTTTCTAAGTGTTTTTGCTGGCGGTGCTTAGCAAGTTTGCGAAGCGGTGAATCGGAGAAGGTCCGTATCGAATACAAGGAATTAATCTCACGCTTGTTGGATAACCAGTCGAAGAAAGGCCAATGGCGTGAGAACACTGCTTAACTACTCACCTTTCACCTCGATAGCAAAAGGGAAATACTGTCTTCGTGAACAAAAACTTGATAGAAAAGCGATGAGAAAGATCACGATACGCTTCCTGAACCACGAAACCGCATGGGTTCAAAGGGTCACCCACAAAGTCAATTCAAATTACGCGCTACAGTCTGCCAAAGGTGGCAGTACCATACAGACGGGCTTTGTGTGTAGTTCCATCGATGTTTATAAATTTTCTCGCAAATGGAAAATTAATACAACGTATAAAACTAACTTTCCTTCCCATTTTTTGGACAAATTGGACGGCATCTATTAATTGTGAATTACTGATGCTAATTCAGCTTACGTTAATTAAGTCGCCTGTTAGAAGATTCAAACGTTCTTCGGTTTCATCTGGTCTTACAATCGAAACAAAAAAGCTAGTTGTATAATGCTTTTCGCTGCCACTAATCTACGTCAATTTTTAACAAACCGGCAAATTATAACACCGTCTTGAAAATCACAACAAACGTTGAGTATCGCTTCATTTTTTTCATAGATGGCGTTATAAGTTGTTTTGATAAACACAATGTTGTCATCTAGGCACGTGTAGGGACGTGCTTTGAATCTCACCCTTTCTTACTGATTTTTTCCGAATTTGTGACGCTTGTAATACCCTACAATGAGGCTAATGTGTGGAATGAAACGTTTATCTTTATGTCGGAGCGTTCTGTTTTCATCAAAACGCTCTTTTCATGGAAAGGTTGGTGTCCTCGGTGCCCCGTTTGACAAGGGCCAAGTAAGCTCACTTAATCGTTTTGACTTAAGAATATAGGAATTCAGCTAGATACTTGAGTGAGAACTCATTGTTAAGCACGTTTCTAGAGAAAAGATGGAGCATCATTGGCGCCAGCGGCACTCCGGAAGAGCGGATTGCTAAGCCAGCTCACCAAACTTGGTAAACTAGATATATTCCAGTAAAAGCATAAATAATTTCACACTTTATTACAAACCTTCAAAGATTGGGACGTTAAGGATTATGGTGATGTACAATTCAGACCTATAGAAGTAGATCACTCACATGACCTGGTATCCCACTTAAAGAACGTGACGGCCTTCAATGATTTGGTACAGTACATGAATTCACGAATAACTGAGCTTTAATGTAGTCTTTGGTTTAGTTGTCACAAAAAGTGCAACAGGTGATCAAGGACGGTCGACTGTGTATAACGCTCGGCGGAGATCACTCTATCGGTCTTGGTACGGTGTATGGCAACTCACTGACCAACCCAAATATGTGTTTACTATGGGTCGATGCCCATCCTGATATCAACACGCCTTTGACGTCGTACTCAGGGAACATGCACGGAATGGCGCTTTCCTTCAATGTTAAAGAGCTGCAAGACTACCAGCCCCTTCTACCGGGCCTGGATTGGCACAAACCATTGTAAAGCTTTTTCGTAAAGATAAAGGAAAATTTTTATACGAAATTGTTACAGGTTGTCGTGTAAGAACGTAGCTTTTATTGGACTTCGGGATGTGGACCCGGCCGAGAAACTTATTATAGATCGATTTGGTATAACGGCTCTTTCTATGGACGAAGTCCATGAAATGGGAGTGAAAGAAGCCGTCAAATACGCGCTATCCCGCATTGATCCCGAAGGCTGTCGCCCGATTCACGTTTCCTTCGATATTGATGCTTTGGATCCGTTGGAAGCTCCAAGCACGGGAACTCCAGGTTAGCTCATTCCACGTTGGAACAATTAATTTTTATTAATTGCTATTTGCTGCAGCATGTGTTGGTATCAGTTAGGGCGCATTTAACTTTTATTTATTCGGTTCATCTACTTGAAGTTTCTATTTGAGCATCCCATTGGTGAATAATGCATGACTGTTTTTAAAGGTGAGTATGTTCTAATTGCTCTTTTCATAGTACGTGGAGGATTATCACTTCGAGAAGGTATGTCCTTGGTCCAAGCCGTATTCAAAACAGATCGGCTGTCCGCACTAGATCTGGTAGAAGTAAACCCCAAGCTTGGCTCCGCCCATGACGTGAAGTCAACACTTGAAGCGGCGCAGTTCATCATTTCGGCTGGTTGTGGCTACTATTCTGGTGGAAAACTATCGAAAGATCTTTTAGACATTCCGAAACCTGAACCTCGCTCCTAGCTCTCCGTCCCGTGCCTCATTTTTAAGAGGATTTCATTAACCAAATTTCAGTTACATTCCTAAATTCGTCCAGTAAAATGTAACGGCGACCTTCAGGTGTGAAATTTTTCATATTTTTTTACGAACCAATTTTCTTCTTAGATGCGTAAGAAACTGAAGATCTGCTTATTATTATATTGAACAATGCCAGTGAACAAAAAGTTAATTCTACTGCTCTGTTATTAGTGGCAGAAGTAATCTTAACTGGTGCTTTTTTTCTGTTACCAAAAACCAAAAATATACATTCCATTTGAGGTTATAAGAAATAAAAATTGTATTTGTTCGTTTTAGCATTGAGCCAACCCTTGCTTGCTTGTTATTTGGCTTTTGTATCCAAGGTACACATAATACATAGACTTTTTAAATCCCCAATCACCAAATTCTCTACACAACGACTAAGATTTCTATTTTGGTTTCTAAGCTTTGGTTTCGGGGACGCAAGATTCAATGAATTTAGCTAACTTAGCATCTCGGTGGCTCAATCCATTTACGTCGTGGGAGGAAAGCGTGATTTTAACTTTATTGTACACATTAAACCACTCGGGATGGTGATCCATCTTATCGGCTTTCAAAGCAATGCGCGTCATGAAGCCGAACGCCTAAATGAACAAAGGAGTCTTACAAAGTGATGTCATTAATGTGGTAATATCAAGAGAACTTGCCTCATTAAAGTCTTTGAAGGCGAATTCTTTATATAAGGCATCCCGACCTTCAATGATGGTCCATCCGGATTCTTTCAGCGGTGTCAGGAGCTGGGAACGCTCATCGGCAGTTAACAACCCTTGGGCAGCCTGATTATTTAATACCTGTTAGTTGGTTACTTAACCTAGCTTAGTCACCTTACCATCTTCTTGGTACGGAATACCTGTTGCGAAGTCCTATAACTAGTTAAAAGAGGTTTTGTTATGAGAGATGCCGACAGGTGTTTGATTACCAGTGACGTCATCATAGGAATTCTCTAGCGAGCTCAGAGATGGCGATGCTCTAACGTGACCGCGCAATTTCTGCAAAATATTTGCGCTGATTGCAGAATGAGGTCAAGTTCATAGCAATAGTATGATAAACAACTTTGAAAGCAAGGCGGGGCTTGGCTCTCGTTTCACATCATAAGAGGACCAAGGCAAGGTCGTCTTTTGTGCCATTTTGCAATTGTTCGCTACCGGTGAAAGTCAGTATTTTCCCTCTTAAAGTTAACGTCGAAGACTCACGCTGCCGAAGAGTCGTTTCTGCTTGACTGCGTATTCCTATTTGAAATTTTCTGGTGTAGTTTCTTTAGAAAAATAGCGTATCATGCCCGAATTTGAACCAATTGTGATCGTTCATGGCGGAGCCGGTGATATTCCAGATTCGCGCGTACCTCTGAAAATTGCGGGTGTAAAAAAGTCCGTTTTGGCTGGTTATGCTGCGCTAGCCAATGGAGGAAACGCACTGGATGCGATCGAAGCTGCCATTCACGTCATGGAGGACGACGAAGCCTTCAACGCTGGTGATTCTTTTCCTTTTCCGTTATCTAATTCTCACGCTGTGATCCAGGTCGAGGCTCGGTTTTGAATACGGACGGGAAAGTCGAAATGGATGCCATAATCATGGAAGGCCAAACTTTGAGAATGGGTTTGATGCTCTGAATTTTTTCTTTCCTCGCAACAATATTCATTAATCTTCTCTTTATTGGGGATTACTAAAATCCAGGAGCGGTTGGAGCCATACGTAATGTTGCCCACCCCATCACTGTTGCTCGGAAAGTCATGGAAGAAACTCCGCATATTTTTTTGGCTGGCGAAGGAGCTTTCCGTTTCGCCCGGCAGCAAGGCATACCTTATTGCCCTGACGAAGACCTTGTGACGGAATTCGCCAAGCAATCGCTAAGCGATTGGGAATCAACTGGGAAGACAACAAACGAGCTTGGAGGACAGAATCAAATTCCAAGCGTTGAAAAGAAAATCGGAACAGTTGGGGCCGTCGTCCTTGACTCAGGTGCTGCTTTGTTATCGCTAAGACGTGATGTTATCGAACCTTTTTTGTTTCGTTTTTTAGAAGGGAATTTGGCTTGTGGAACTTCTACAGGAGGTATGACGGGAAAATTACCTGGACGTGTCGGTGACACGCCTTTACCCGGTTGCGGAGGATATTGTAACCATGTCGGGGGTGTTTCCGTTACTGGTACGGGAGAAACGTTGGCACGGTCGCTTCTTTCTATGCAAATTCTCTCCCTTATCGCCGGAGGTATGAAGATAAAGCACTATTCTGTCGACTGCCTGTGTAACTACGCGCTCTTTCACTAGGTAAGGACCCTAGTGAAGCCACCAAACAGGCGTTCGAAGAAATGCAGGCGACCATAGGTGGTAGCGGGGGAGGTATCGTCATCACAACCGATGGCCAAGTGGGTTTGGGTTTCGTTAGTCAGTAAGTTGCTGTTTGGCTACAGGCCGGGTTTCTTCCCGCACTTATTAAATCACATCGTATTAAAATTGCAGGAAAATGGCCTGGGCATATAGAAAAGGGGACGTTCTCCACTACGGCATCCATCGTGATGAAGACCACGAAGAAATCGTCAGTTAAAACGAATGATATTGTGCGACACACGCGGAACTTTACATAGTGCAACTTTCAAGTCTTGTAACAAACAATGAGAGAGAAAATATACGATACAGAATATGAAAAGATTTTAAAATTGGCGCCAACTTGACCTTTGCGCTGTGAAGAGTTATGGGTTCACTATTTGAACCGTAAACGAACCATTCGTCGTTCCTCCACTAGCTAATCCAAGAAAATGGCGTCTTATTTTGGTGCAAAGTTCTACGATTAGTTTTTGCCATGAATTCTTGCTCGTAAATAAATTGTCACCGACGGAATGTCGTGGATATTGTGAAAACTGCACTCGCTACTTTTGCAGCTTCTTTTAGTCATTTTTTCTCAAGCCTTGGACCACTCGTACTAGCGTCGACCTTTGTGTTGTGGGTGTTTTCATTGTTGACCCCCGCGGCTCGGACCACTTCTGGGCTGGAATTATGGATTGGAGGCTGTCCGAAATCTTCGATCCCATAATGAACATTGCCGACGATGTAGATGAGTTGTCGAGTCGCTTTGAGCAATTAACGGAGGCCGCCCACCATCATCAAACGCAGCTCGAACCGCCCAGCTATCCGCCTCGTCATTCGAACACTTCTTCTGCCTACAAAAGCCTAGGACTGCCCGAAGAAATTGCCAATGGTCGTCGCAGTTACACCAGCAATAACTATTCTTCCTACTATGACTCTCGTAATTCCGGCTTTGGCGTGGATGACCCAGAAGGTTTAGAGACTCTCGAACCCAATCACACCTATTTTCCTCCCCATTATAATGAAGACCTCGACCCTGAAGATTACCCCGGCGAGCCCACGACTGAGACTTGGCACTCGTCACTCTACGAAGACGTGAAAATGGACTCAGCACGAAATTCCACCGAAGAAGCGATTTTCTGGAGGAATCGCTGCGCCGAACTGGAATTGGCCCTACAAAACTTCCGGGCGCAGGCCAATAAAGTGCGTGGCATGCTCCGCGACAAGGTTTGATGAATCTAAAATTCCTCCTCTTCTTTTGGCTCTATTTTTTTCCATCTTGCTCTGTAAATCTCACACTAATCTCGGTCGTTATTCATTCCTTTTAGCTGAGCGAGATGGAAATGCGTGTCCTGAATGCGGAAAGCCGTGCTGACATTGCCGAAGCTAAGGTAACATAAAAAAGCTCGTAAAGATGCCGTCGACTGTCATTTCTGTACAGATTCCCCGCCCGTCTCACTTTGCAAAAACAAGGACGTTTTCCCCGTGATTCACCATTTTTGCCTCATTTCACTAGGTTTCTCTCATTTTAATGAGATTTATCTACGTCCCAAACTTCTCTATTCCAACTATTACCAGGGAAAAAAAAGAGCATTACCCCGAAAAAAAAGCAATCTAATGAGAACGGAGTGTCTAGCCTTCCTAATCTAATAGTTCCTACATATTTCGAGGACTTTTCGAACAAAGTTTGAAATAGCTTTTTACGTTGACTGAAATCTCCATCTTCGTTTAATTTATGTATCGATTTTTGTCCTCTCGGATGTTCAGGAGTGACACATCATAAGATTGAATAATAGTTCTTACCCTCCAATGACAACACGATAGATAAACATAGTCCCCAATTAATCTCCCTCTTTTCCCTCTCCACCCTCCGCCGATTTTGGGCACCTCTTTTCGGTTGATTCAACCACGACTTTGGCTTTCCGAGCTATGACTCAACTCTGAACGCTCCTCAGAGCCCACACACACATACATACATACACTCACACAACACACACGACACCCACCGTTCCACCGTCTGTGCTCCCTTTTTCACCCTGGCGCTCCGTTTCTCCCCTTACCATCGATTTTTGAGCCAACCGACTCACCAGCATGTGTTAGACCAGAGGAGGAGGAGGAACCGTGCCAGTACTGTTCCAGCTGCCTCCGGAGCACCTTTTTGCGTTCACGCGGAATTGCTGTTCGAAAGTCGCCCCAGGTTTCCCCACCCCGGAATATTCACGTGCTTTCGCGGGAAAAAAATAATTATTTACAATATAATTATGAGTTGGTAGAAAGTTAGTGGAACCATTATGCTCTCTGGCAACCGGAAATGGTGTTGTTATTACTGGCGCAGCTTTTATTTGTGGTAAAAGAGTGCAATATTTTAGCGTCTCTGATTGCTGTTCTTTCTCGTTCCTGACTTGGGGGAGTTGTTTCTCGTAAATGGGTGTAGGGGTTAAACGTGTAAGGTCCAGTTTTTATGAGTTTGGGGTGCGGAAGTAAAAGTTAATGGAAACCGGTGATACTTCAAGAGTGGAGAAAAAAGAAATAAAGGAAGACAGAAGGGGTGAAAAGTCATCTAATATCGTGCTCCCATGGTCTCCTGAGTTAATTTCGTATTCTCTAAAGTTTCACTGAGGTGACACCTGCTACCTGCATCCGTGTTTATGTTTTTCTTCTCCCTTTTTTCTCTCTCTCTTCTTCCGTACGCCTTTTTTTACAATCGGGGGGAGTAAATGGAAACTCGAGTGGCAGGTGTTGGGAGCGAAAGGGGTTTAAGAGTGAGGTAACCCAAGAGTTTTGGTTGTTTTTCTTTTGAGGGTTTTGTTAGTCGGTTTTTCTCCTTCCGCAAATTTGTTCAACTTGTGTCTCGGGGAAAATGGTAACGCTGGTGTGGAACAAAGAGCGAGGAGAGGCACGCGAGACAAGTAATAGCAATGCATCTTGTTCTAGTAGGCAAATGCAACTGTCATCACCTCACCTCACCCCCTTCGCCCACCCTTTGGCCATCCCAAGCTTATTTGGTATTCTGGTCCTTATTGGGTAGTTGCGGAGGTTCTGATGCCTGTTTGAGGTGTTTTTAGAGCACGAATGTATTGTTTTGCTGGGATGTTTTTATTTTCTTTTTTTTGCTGGGACGATGAAATTTTTGTGCATTTTCTTTTTATGCCCTTTTTATTACGATATCATTTTGTTCTAGGCGGAAATGATGGAAAATCAGCTGAGGAATATGTGGGAATCGGAAAACGGGCCCGCAGCCTTGTCGACAGAGAAAGATGAGAATATAGGACGTTTAGAAGATCAAATTTTGGAGCAAGTGAGTTGTGGATGCGAAGAAAAATTAAAGCGTGCAGTTTAGATAATGGATTACATGACGGGGTTGTTGTCTGAGCAGAGAAAATTGCGAGTGAAAGATGCCCAAGAAGTGGAAGCCAAAGCGGCGAGGATTAAGGAATGGGTGACGAACAAACTCCGGGATTTGGAAGAGCAGAATCAATTGCTGCGCGAACAAAACCAGAAATGCAATGAACAACTGGATATTCTAAAGAAACGCTTGCAAAACATGGCTTCGCGCCATGGCGGAGACGCCAAGGAGGTAAAAGCTTCGATTCTTCCTATGCCTCGCACCCCCTTTTCGAGGTTTGCGCGGGTTGGTGTGGTTAAAAGGCATGGGGGTTCTTTATGAGTTTGTCCATTCTTTATTCATTGCGACATGTAAATGTTTGTCTGAATTGCGAGGAGACACAAAAAGTATACGAATGTGCTTGAGACTCAGGGAAATATTTCATATTTAGTGTGCGTGTAGCGACATACTTTTTTCGTGTTTCACATGAACGCACGCTCTATAAAGCTCACAATGCTGAATAGAACATACGGACTGAAACTTTTCATAATAACTTACAATTATGGAACTTTGAACAGTGTTTACGTATAGGGATAATAGCGATGACAGAAATAACCCTTTGATGTAACTGTGCCATCCGGTAACTGCTATTGTCCGATATGTCTTTTTTCCTAACGCATTTCTCATACCTTTCTTTATTCGGTAGCCCCTTTGTCGGTTTCTGTTGATGTTTTGATTTATAGATAATTCTATTGGCCATAGGAAAGGTCTATTTTTTGAGTTATTTTTTATGAGTTATTTTTTTCAGATACTTCAGGAATGTTACGTGGGATAACGGGAATTTAGGTCCGTTTTGAAACGGGGTTTTAATGAAATATGAGTGCACTTTGCTTGAAGATTAGTCGAGAGAAGAAGTAAAATGTAAAAGATATCAAGTTAGTAGACTGTTAAGAGTCGTATTTTTTACATTTCTTTTACAGGCGGTGTATTTAGGCCCATTCCGACAGTCTTATTTTGAAGCGATTTGAAAGAGTTCTGCATAGCTTAAGAAGCTTACCCGAACAATGCTTTGATAGTTTTGCCAGTTCTTGTTGGAGATCGTACCAGCATTGCTTTCATTCTTTGGAGAAAGGTTTCGGTTGCCGCCCGAAAAATTTCATTCATTTAGTTCCAACCGTCAGTAATTTCAAATTTGCTGTGCAAAGCAAGAAGAGTTCTTTCGGTTGCTGCATAATGTTATTTCCTGCGGCATTTTGTTCCGATTTTCCTGCCCCCGAAGCAAAGGAAATTTTAAAAGTCAGCGGTCGGGAACTTGAGTTTATTCTTTGCTTCCTCTCCTTCTTTTACTTCATTCTTCAAAAAGCTGCCACCGGAGCTATGCTAGGCAGCTTTTAATTAGTCACTAGGAGTTTGCTTGGGGAGAGAAAATAAATTTGGTTTATTCAGGAAATTTAAAAAGGGATTTTGTGATTGATTTTCCCAGGAGCCGATATACGCGCAAGAAAACGGGCACAGAGACAGTTCGTCCCAGCCAGTCTGGACACTGCAGTCCGAAGCAGTTCCTGTCTCCAACTTGCTGAGCTGCACTAATCGCAACTCGATGCCGAGTGGCTTAGGTTTATCCGGTCCTGTGAATCAACTCATGATGCAGCGCTTTCCCAACTCGACGCGCGCTTCCCAAGCCGCAGCCGAAACTCGCATGTCGCGAAGTGCTACTACGGCCACCGAATTTGCCTCATTACCTACTCATCCATTGAGTCCCACGCCGCATCGACCCAAAAGTCAGCTCCCACTCGAAAGAGCCGCGTACATGACTCACCGCAGTTGTTTATCCGCCGACTTGAGTGGCGTGGTCTTCCGTCCCGCCTCAGGCGAAACTGCGGAACCAGGAGCCGCCAGCGAAAGTGCGCGAGAACACCACGACTACGATGTGCCGCGAGCCGGGGCCAAGCCGCTGATCCCCGCGAGACTTAACAACGAAGTTCATGATTACGCTGAAATTTACACGCCTTCCAATGAAAGAACCAATCTCTGGCCGCTGAGCACCAGCTTGATAAAGAGTGGGGGCGGGCCCAGCAGTGCTCACCCGACCACGGCGTATGCCAGTAGTGTGGAACATATGGGCACAGAACCGGCCCATTTGAGTACCAAACCCCCGACTCCGCCTTTACATCGGTGTCCGTCATGGGAGTCGAGAATTTACAAATCAGCAGCAGAGAATTTCCAACCAACCACCCTGCCGCCCGAGCCCAAACCAACCACCCAGACTGATATTCCGACAGATCGATCCACGCCTAATGTCACCTTAGCTTGCACTGGTCAGCAGTCGTCGAGAATCTCGGATTTTACCGGGTATCAGAATCTCAGCGTTCCTGTATTTGCCTCTGTCAACGGTGTAAGTCTCTTGCTTGTTATAGAGCTTAAAGTTGATTTCATTTCTCTTTTTTTCCCTTCGTTTTGATGAACAGCGAGCCAGTCAAATACGATCTGTTCCTTTTACGGGAGACTCGTCTGATTCGTCTGATGGAGAAGACGGTGGCAGTAAAGGTAAAGAAGAATACAATTAAGGGAAGAACGAATTTTTTGGTGTATGTGTGTGAAAAAAACTTTTTTCTCTCCGTCAGCTGAGATTTACGATGATGGCGGGACGACGGATGATTATGCTATACCTCCGGATGCTCAAGTACCGCCCAGTGAACCTAGTAGTAGCCAGGTGGAAAACCATGTTCCGAGCCACGCCCATTGTTCTAGTCGTCCCGTGGAACGGGACAGTTTGGCCAATATCGTATTAGAAAAAAGAGGTTACTTGACCAAACTTGGCGGGAAACTTAAAACGTGGCAGAAGAGGTGGTTTGTGCTAAATAATGGAGTCTTGTCCTATTGGAAATCCCAGGTAAGAGAATTGGTCTTTAGGAAATCGTGGAACGTCGTAATCGTGTATCCTGTAATCGTATTTTGACGAGAGGGATTCATCTACCTTAAAGGTTCAGATGGATCGTTCTGGAATGAAAGAGTTTATTTTATTTATATAAGTATTTTACTTTTATTGTGTAAAGTTCGCCTAGCATTTTTTAAATATTATTATTTTGACTTTGTAATTTCTTTTTAACGATTTTTGAATATATTTTTAGAGTGATATGGCGAGAAAGCCTCAAGGCCAAATAGTATTGAATGAAAATTGCCAAGTCTTGCGAGCCGAAGATGTGCCAGGAACGTTTGAGATTTCCGCTGGCAAGAAAACTTATTATCTTAATGCGGAATCGCCGGCTGTGATGGAAGAATGGATTAAAGCCTTAGAAGTAAACATTGTGTTTGTTTTTGTTTTCTCAGCCACGAAATTAAAGTTTAGAGAATCATTTTTTCCCTTTTCTTTCCTTTTCCCCATTCGTTTTCAACGTACTAGGCATCTGTGCGACGGAGATTACCTTGTACTTCGTCTTCCGGGGTGACGTGTGCGACCAGCGTACCGGGGAAAAATATGGAACCAACTGTCCAAGGTTGGCTCACCAAAGTTAGACACGGCCATGTAAAACGCTGCTGGTGCGCCTTAGTGGGCAGAACTCTTTATTACTACAAGTCCCCGGGCGAAGTAAAGACATTTTTACCATTTTGTGGCACTGAAGAAAGCTATGTTTCTTAAGAGAGAGAAAAAACAAACAGTCGTGTAACGTATTGCCTTTTGATATATGTGTGCAGGCTGTCAACTCACAAACCAATATGCGTGAAACGCGAGTGGAAGAAGTCCAACATATGTCGGACTCGGACTGCGAAGACCAAGACGGAGCTTGGAATTCTTGCGAGTTTACTATTGGGATATTCCCTGTCCATCAAGATCCAATCTACTTGCTTCTTCCTAATAAGCAAGAAAAAGTAAAATATGGCCGTTTTTCTCCCTTCTTTTTCTTTTCCGACACATACACACAAAATTTCGCCTTCTGTCTTCCTAGGATTCCTGGCTCTACCATTTGACGATAGTGTCGGGCGGGAATGGAAAAGTGGGTACGCAGTACGAGCAGTTGATCCAGAAGTTAATGGAAGTAGACGGCGATCCTGCGTGCGTCATTTGGCGGCATCCAGTATTACTTCACACCAAAGATCACATTTCGTCGCCATTAACCACGCTGCCGGAGAACTTACACTCGGAAGCCATTAAACTTTTCAAAGTACGCAACACGCTCTCGCCGGCTGTATTAAACCTTTTATACTCTCGGGTCTAAGTTTCTGTTCGTTCCCATGTGAAATTGCGCCCATTTTTTAACTCTAGTTCTACGTTAAGGGAGAACTATTATTTTCGGAATAATTTTCTCTCCCTTGTCTTAGAATTAACCGCTTTTCTTGTCAAGTTTCGTTTCGGCAGAAAGGTTTTTGCCTTATTACGTAAAGATTCTGATGATGGGGTAGTTTTTTGTGCCTTGCTAATATAAGTGTTCCAGTAATCCGGCAGTTCTGCGCATAAACACTAATCTTGATTCTTTTGGATCACGGTAGGCAATTCAGCTGTTCACGTCAGTATTGTTGGACTCGGCCGGTATTGATTACCATGTAGTGCTGGCTCAAAATGCCTTACAGCAAGGTTTGACGTACCCGGATCTCCAGACGGAATTATTGGCCGCATTAGTGAAGCAAACCACGCGCCACGTGCACAGTAAAGGGGGCGTCCAGGTATTCTCTCGGCTCTTTTCTTTTTTTCTTTCCTTCGTTCGTTTTTTCCGTTCTTTCTTTGTCTGCTTTTGTGTCAGTTGCTAGTTTCTTTTTTTAGGGTGATTGAGGCTCGTAAAAGCAAGCCAAGCTTGTCAAAGTTACTCGATTGTCCGCCTTTACTTCTTTAGTTTTTTTTGCCCTTTTCTTTTGGGTTCGAGACAAAGTTGACGTTTGAGTTGTTTCATTTCTTGTTGTTTCCACGTTCGTAGCAATTGCTCCTGTCGGCCACTCAATCGCTTTTCACGCACGATTCCCTAACGCCGAAGGCTTCCACCAACAGCTTAGTGGGCGGAGACAGGGGAGATAAGAGCGGAGGAGGGAGCAGCAGCAGTTTGGGAGGCGGTTATGGCTCTAGTCACGGCACCTTGTCCAATACGTCAACGTTAGAGCATAAAGGACAAGCCACGCCTTTTGCCTCGATCCAAGGGTGGCAATTGTTGGCCTTGGCCGTGTCACTGTTTGTGCCGAAGAATAATAAGATGCTCTGGTATCTAAGACTTCATCTGCGTCGGAACACGGATCCCAAGTGAGGATTTCAGGCTTATTCCTTCCAGTGTCATCTCTCGTGCGAGAAGTCACGCGAGATGTGAAAGAAAAGACAGCAAAAAAGAAGATAGTCGAATGAAGATATAGAAGTTAGGTAATAACTTTGGGTATTGCTTTTCGGGTAGATCCGAAGTTGGGAAATATGCTGCCTATTGTCAGCGAGCCTTAGGACGCACTTTGGAAATGGGTGGACGCACAGCGAAACCTTCCAGAATGGAGGTTTTGTCCATATTATTGAAAAATCCTTACCGCCATTCGCTACCCCACGCCATCCCTGTTCATTTCTTAAACGGAACTTATCAAGTATTTATTTTTTACTCCTTGACCGCGAACGTAGTATTTAGTGTCACGAAAAAAGAAAAATTTATGGATACTGCAGTAGTAAAGTTAAATATGTGTTCAGTATGTAATAATAATTGATCATGGAAGTTTTACAAAATTGTTGTCCATTTTTAGGTCGTTGGATTTGATGGTTCGACCACAGTGGAGGAGTTTTTGGTGAATTTAACTCAAGAAATGAAGTGCCGAGAAACGAGGTTTTCAGGGTTTGCATTGTATAGTGATGATCCTATTGAGAAAGATGTGGAACACTGGCTTCACCCGCAAAGCAAGGTAAAGCCAACGGAAGCAATAAGTTATCTTTTTTTTCACGAACTTTGTAGTCACATGACAGTTGATATTAACTGAACTTTCTTGTTTACCCCCCAAAATAAGGTGTGTGATGTTATTTCGAAGTGGGAAACAGCGCTCAGGGAAAAGGGATTAGGCAAGTTTGAAAATACTCGCGTGATCCAGCTCACGTTCCGGAACCGATTTTATTGGCGGGCGGCCAGCAAACACGAAACCGAGCGCGAACGCTTACTCTTGAGCTACCAAATAAACCGCCAAATTATGCGCAACCAATTCCCCGTCAACCGCGACTTAGCCTTGGAATTAGCCGCCATTATGGCTCAGGTAACGATCGACAATGACACTCCGTTGTATTTCTAATGAAGACGTGGTGTTTTTTTTTTTTGCTTACAGGTGGAATTCGGGGAGTACTGGCCGAACGGAGAGGAAAATGCAATATACGTTAACCCCAATTTGGAAACCGTACTGGGACGGTTCGTGCCACCAAAAGTTCGAAACAGCGCCAGTCCAGAAGATCAACAGTATGTTGTCTTTTGTTTACTCCTTTTATTGAGAAAGAGATCTAAAAGAGAGAGAGAAAAAAAGTTAATGAACCTTGGGTGGTTTAGACAACTTATCGATGCGCTACGGAGCAAATGGATTGCCCTAAAAGGTCGGACGATCATGGATTGCACGCGGATTTATCTGACGTGTACTCGCAAGTGGCCGTTTTTTGGAGCAGTTATCTTCGAAGCTCAGGTAATTTTTTCTTTCGTTCTTTCATTGGGAGAAAAGAAGCTGGAGTGCTAAGTTGGGGGAAGCAAGACTTTTTGCAAGGGAGAACTGGATCAATTTCGTATTGCAACGTGGTAATCGAAACGCTTCCTTTTCCACTTCTCCTTTTTTATAGGCTAAAGGCAGTGAAATGGAGAATGGAGCAGTATGTGTGGCAGTTGGCGAAGATGGTTTAGCAGTGATGGACTCCCGCACGTTAGTGCCTTCATTACGCATCCCATTTACTTCGGTAGTAACATTCGGGGGCTGCCAGGACGATTTCATGGTCGTCGTTAATCAACCTGAGCGCGAAGCAACACGAAAACTGGTTTTCGCCATGGCTAAACATAAAGTATTCTTAACTGGCTGATTTTTTTTTTTTAGACTCATTTGGAGAGCGTTTTTGAGTAATGTTTCGTAAACTTTCAGGTCCTGGAAATAACTCTCCTTCTGGCGGATTATATGAACGCCTTTGGAGCTCAAATGGGTATCGGAACACCAAGTACAACGCTGAAGAAAAGTAAAGCGGGGAAAGAACGAGTGCCAAGTTTCGCATGCCATAGTAAATCGGATTCTCAAAAACTTGCCAGCGAAGACGGCAACACTTAGAAGGGGTACAGCTTTGCAAGGGTTTATCATTCGCAGAATTTTGTAGGGCGTATGAAAGACGGAGAGGATTCTTGGAATTATGATCTTCAGACCCATTTTCTCAGCCTTTTTTACAATTGTATTCTTAATTTATGCCGATCTAATGATATTACGGAGAGCGAGAAGTGTAAAAGCTGACAACTCACAAAAGCTTTACGAAAGGACTAATACGCATCTAATGTGCATGGCTTTTTTGTTCCGTTTATTTTTAATAGTACGGAGTTTTTATAGTCGTAGGCTAACTTTTGCCTAGTCTCTTTTCTTTAAACCATTTGCTCCTGGTTTTCTTACGATGATCTTGATGAATGCATGGCTGTGCATATGTGTGTGCTGTAGAAGTGGTTTACCAAACAGTTTGTCCTTTGAGGCTGCTTTTATAACCAGTGACTCAAGACTGACTGCCTAATACGAGAAGAAAACGAGGGCAGTTTTACCACCACTTAACAATAAATGGCTGTTTTTTAGTGCGTGTTTCATTGGGAATAGCATCAAGTATAGGTTCCAGAGGAAGGTTTATTAACGTATTTTTTACAACAAGTGGACAGGGTGTCGACAGCAAATAAATAGGTTAGATTAAATAATAAATTAGCCTTTCGTGACATTTTTTAAAAAAAATCTTGGGTTAGTGGTGTGAGCGCCTCTTGACCTTCGGATAAAAGAGGCTTCAGGTTTTAAGACTTCTTTGCAGGATTTCTGGACGATTTGCATACGAAGTGGTCACAAGTGCCAGTTCGAGCTGTTTTGAAGAGTGGGTCAAGTCCAACAACCCTGCTCATGCTGTCAGGTGTCCTGTAAAGAGTTTTTACACGATGCTTGTAGAGCAGTCATACGAATATACAATAAACTCGTAGCAGCAAAAAAATCCTTACATGTTGGCAGCGTACCACATTGCCTTTTGGAGTTTGTTAGCGTCAGGCAAACCTCCCATGCGGATCATTTCACACACAATGCGCTTCTGACAATTAGGCTTTTGCAAGGAGTCCAGTCCGTAAGTACTGATAAGATCCAAGACCGGGAATTTGTACTGAGTATCATCGTCGGCTCCCTCGCGACCTGAGCCCTGGAAGTTGCGTCCCCTGAGAAAAATTATATTCGATTAAAGCTCTTCCCAAGCTTTCTGCTAATGGACTAAATTGGAGTTCACTTGACGGAAGAAAAAATTATGGAAAAACATTGTACTTACACACTGACGGTAATAACATTAGGGATAACTGCGGCCAGGAAAAGGCCAATGGGCAAGAAGGCCGTCAATGCATGGACAAATTTGTCGAGTTTATCCTCGCTGTAAAACAAATTGAGTATTAAGGCGTATTCCCGTTTGTTACATGATTCAGTGCTCTTGTTTCTCCACCCATGCCAATTCGAACCGAGCCCACAATCCAACCGTGCTATTAGCCCATTAAATTTCGTCAAGCATTAACCCTCCAAGGGTAATTGGGTTATTTAAGGTAGCCTACTTCTAATTCTACTTCGCGACATAACTACAAAATTACGCAGAAGAATTAGACCATTACTTACGACGCTCCTGAAAGAAATTCTGCTCTTTGTTTTGTTCGAGCACTTGCAACTCTGTGGCTCAAATTTTACCTCTAAAACTCGAAACCCCAGAATGGTCCACAAAATTAGTTTAAAAAAATATTGAAATATTTGCAAAGTAAAAATTCCAGTAAGTTATTTTAGCCAATACTAGCTGTTTGGTAAATCAATCTTTATTGCCTGCAATATTTTTTCTACGACATAAATAGTTAGTTTCTACTGTCAAGTGCTATGGCTGAGGTCTGACTAGTGTGAGGTTAAAATTAGCTCGGCGTTTCTTTGTAAACTCATTTGTTGCATTTAGTAATAACCGTTCGTGTAAGGGTATTGCTCAGGACAGCCAAGGTAAAACGGCCAGAAGACCATCTTCTTCATGCCTTTACCGACGCCTTTCCACATTTTCTTCCACATAGTCCACAATTTAGGTACCGGATAGTAAGTGTAGTCGCCGTTGAAGTAGCGGTACGGGTCGGAGCTGAACGCAGGCTCGTAAGACGAATATCCGCCACCGTAACCATCTCGACGTAATCGCGAGAATCCGTACCTGTCATTACGGCTAAGTCTTTGCATCTCGTTTTGACGAATGGCCCCTAAACCTGTTGACGGCATGTAGCTATTTGGCCGGGAGGCCGGGAAAGGGACATACCCATTATTATTATTGACTGATTGATCATCGGTGTAGGCTAAACCGTTACTCGACTCGACAAAGTTACTAGGAGCTGTCAAGGCATGGAAAGGGGTACTGGCACTTGACTTGGGTTGAGTGGCATAAGAAACACCGCCTAACGGCGTATCATCGTCGTAGCCGCTTTTCTTACTAACGATCTGAACTGGGCGTTCTTTTGTAAGTTTTGAGGACACCGAAGAGGGTATCAAAGAGGATGAAGAGGGAGAGGAAAGACATGCAGCATGCCCAGGAAAATTTTGGCAGAACTCAACCAAAGAAACAGTCTTTTGCTTGAGAGGACTCGAGGAGGCATACCCGCCGTAGCCGGAGGCTGCGTAACCTCCGCCGTACTCGCTGCCGCCGGAACTGTAACTATCTCGCTCAATTTTGTTCGAACTGGGGATGGATTCTTGATCGTCCGAATAGAGTGACTGCGAAGCTGAAGACTTGTAGTCCGCTGCAGCTTTGCCGTACGCTTTGTAGCTGGAAGACCCCGGGTTCTGATCATCGTATTGGCTATAAAAGCGACTGTCGGCGTAAACCGCTGCTAGAAGACAACCCATAAGGAAGAGAGATATGCCGAGAAACTTCATGTTTTTCCTATGAACGGAAACGACATTACGGTTCAGTTTGTTATCACTCTTTTATGGTAAGTACATATTTCTAGGCAGACGTAGAGCGTGAAGAGTAATTACTGCCTACGCTATTATTCTTAGATGGTTTATCATGCAGAACGTTAGGTTGTAGTGCTACCACATATTTGGTAAGTTGAAGTATTTTAGGCTTCGGTTTCTGATATACGATTTTTTACTTAATGGAATGCAGGTAGCAAAACTTTTCGGGAACATGTACCGTTAACTCTGACAGTGGCCTTTATCTTGAACCACAATCTGTCGACGAACAACTTATATTTCTACGTACTCTGTATGCGTAGCCTACGTAAAAGAAGAACTTATATCTATCATTTTCTCTAAGATGAGAGACGTTTATGGCTAGTTAAAGAGCCCTTTCGAAAAGGTAATGTTGCTAAACAATGGCAAACGTGATTCAACTTGTGGTTCAATCTCGTTCGTGGCACGTTGTTTTTTTGTCGTTAATTCTTTTTTGGGGCGTGTGGTGAGGTTAAGAACACTCACTTTTCCTGGTTAAGGCTATGTAACGGATTGTTCGTATACGCTTGCCAACAAATCAAGACATTCATATTCCAAATATTCAAATGATATTGCACCTTGTGCAGAATCTTCTGTAATCGAAGTGTCTCATAGACAATCGAGTTTATCGTTGCTCAAAATATTACTACATCTGACTTCGCAAATATTGCTATTATAATTACAATTATAATCCGATTCAAAGCGATTAGTGACAAATAAGCTGATGGCAAACTCACCTTTGCGGCTTTTGACTATGTGAAACCTCAATTTACCAACCGGAGTTAATTCACCCACGCTGAAGTCACAATGTTAACTGATGACCGACACCTGTTGCTTGTTGCTTTTATACCTGTGTTGGGCCCCACGTGTTTCAGTTTTACCTGTAAGATTGACATACCGAGAGGTAAGACTTCCCTTCCTCCTTATTGGGTTCCGTGTTGTCTTGTTCCACTACCTCAAGTTACATGGTCTTGCGTTGTGGAGGACCGCATGACAAAACGTGCAAGCTTGACCATGAATCTTGGAAACATAAGTAACCTTAGAAATCAGCTGCTGACAGCTGGGTACTGTACTTCTCAAAGACATGGTATTAAGAGGAGGCTTAGGTACACAAATATGATGAGTTTGCATTTTTATTAACAATACTTAACGTGAACGTAATGCTGTACTGACCTAAAAGGGCTTGCTAAGGTCAGAAGGAAACGGCCGTTTTGTAATTTCGAAACTTGACTGAATTTTTCCTAGATCATTAACGGGACCGTAGAGTCCGTTCTCGGTCCTGTTAATGAGATACGACCTGGATTTTTGCATAAATCGCAAAGCGTTCGAATATTGGATTGTGTTCCTTCTTGCGCTCTAATTACATGAAGACGTATATGTTACGGAGCTGGTAGACCACGGAGGTAAATACCGCACTTGACTATGGGAGCTCATGTGTTAAGTATGGGCTGTACGTCTCAAAATGATCCATTGCATAGCATACAGTTGCTGCTTATAATAATACGTGGACCAGAAACCCAAAGTCGTTGGTGCTTTTCCGGGGGTATTGCACCGGACAATGTTCATACGAGTTTGACGTTAAGGACACATGGAGACTTTTTGAGGCCGTTGCAGAACTGTGTTTTATGGTCCGAATATAGGTTAAAGATTTATAATTGTATGCGAGGAAAAAAAAATACTTCCGTACCCCAATGACTAATTGACCTATGAAATTTAGCAAGCATCTCGGAGGTGGTAAGATGTTCTGTTAATTCATTACGTTGTTTGCAAACTACCCATGTTTCTCGTTCTATAATACAGAACGAGTTCCTTGGTAGTTATTAAAAAAACTATGTTATTAAAAAACTATATTATAGAAAAGTAAATCAATCAAAATTATAACAACTTATTTTGAACAGAAATTTTAACTTGTTGTTTAGGCAGAAAGTAAAGATGAATAATAAATATATCCGAAAAAAATATCGACAAATGATATGCCGATAGTATTATGAGGGACTATAACTTATATTTCATTCTAAATGGCCAGGTTGTTTAGGGAAACTTTGTATTGATTAACTGTCCTTTTGAGCATGTTGAAAAACTAACTATACATCCGTAGAATTAATTAATACAATATTAAATGAGTTAATGCGACGTCCCATCGCCAATCATTCCACTTTTCTTAACATTAAAAACTTTTGTCTCGAATAATTTCGGGACGATCTTGACAGATCCAATTGACGATTAGCTCAGCCATAGTGTGACTGTGCGATAACACAAATGCATGCTCCATTCCGTGTTCGCACACCGTGGAGCGAACATGCGGAATGCTAGCTTTCAGGGTGGTGTGGTACTCTAAGGGAGACCAGGCATCTTTTGTTCCATAATAAAGTCTTAGCCTGTTCCGGGATTGTAAACAAAATATAATTTTGCCAAGCTTTGCTCATTGACCAAATCACCTTGAGGATAGTCGGTGTAATTGGATCCGATCTAATTCCTTTACAGTCTGGAGCTCATCATGAGCCATAAACAAGCTTTTCTCCAACGCTCTCGGATGCAATAAACGCATCGTGGTTTCAACGCTACACCCAGAAGGTGAAAATGAGTTCATTAACGCTGGAGGCCCAGTCCGCTTATTATCTACGAAAAAAAAAATGAGTAAAGAACAAAGTGTTTCGATTGAAGTACTCCGGTTCTACCCTGAGAGCAACTTACTTAACGCCCATCTAATGAGCATCCTTTTCACAAAACCAGGAAGGTAATAAGCCAATTGGGCAGCGAAAATAACAGCGCTTCTAAAAGGACCCAACATTGACGCTAATCTCCTTCCATTAGGGGTTTCCGCCATTCGTTCAATCGTCGGAAAAAGCAAATACGCGGTAGAAGGCGCATAGTCTAGTTTATCAAGCTCATCCATAACATCAAGGCTAATTTTCGCACCAATGGAATGACCAATCAGGATTAAACGCGTCGTCTTCGGAACAAATTGGGTCACAAAAGCTACTTTATGCCGAACTTGGCCTTCAAGTGTAAACACAGATCCTCTTCCTCAAAAATAAAACAATATTTGGCAAATAACTGGAGCGAAAGAACCTTTCTTCAAGATTACTCGGAGGCATCCCTAAGGGCGATACCGGCGGCATTTCATGACCTGCATGACCGATACCCCATACAGGCACTCCTTCGAACTTTTGATGGATATAGGTCATAAAGGATTCGTAATAACCTACCAGGCCTGGGTTGCCTAGTAGAAAATAAAAAAGTTCGATAGTTTATAAAAGCTCATTTTTAAAATTTTTTACCTATTACCTGGTATGACTAAAATCAGGTGTTTTGCTTTAGTTATGCACTCGTCTTCTATCCAACCACCTAGCGTAACTACCCTCGTCGGTACGTCAAGTACTTTGATAAAACCATCGCGATATGAACTGTCCAGCTTTTTCAAGGCCATGGTTCTTCGATTTAAAACGTATTTAAAAGACCTACTGAAATGTTCCATAAAATTCGACACGATTAACGGATATCATACCTTTTGAGTACAATAGCGTCGTTAATTCTGGACGTACTTCATACCTCGTATAACGCAGCATGGGCGTTTTTATCTCGATATTGCGTTTTTTTAAATATTAAAAAAATAAATAAAACCAACACATCCGACGACCGTCTGCAATAGAACTGCAGAACATACTAAAGCGCTTCTATTTACTAGCGGCGGACTTTTTCAAACTAGGTAAACCACGCCTCTTTAGTGTTGCGGGGTATTACATGTTGAGGTGGTGAGCGACCGAGTTCAAAACTCAGTTTAAAAAATTTTTGTTGCTTTGAATTTGCAATCAAACTTCGCTTAAATGGAGGTCAGTTATGGGGCTAGTGATTCTACACCCGTCGTAGGATTTACATGGGGTGTTGGCAACCATTTGTCCATTTTTTCCACAATTTACCCGGCACGTGAAGGTGCAGTATCTTATTTCAAGCAAACACATTTGTATATTAATTAAATCTTGCGTTCCCTTAGAGCATACTGAACTACCCGCACCCAATAACATAACTCATATTGGGTGGGAAAAAACATTATATGTGCCCCAAGTGCGAAAACTGGTGAATGAGGCGTTGGGAACATTCATCGCCCTACAAGACGCAGCAAAAGGCACTTTAACTTTACCTCAGCTGCTTAAAGTCTCGCGCCAGTACCGCTCAGTGATCAAAGCGTGTATAGAAGATTTAAACAAGGCTGGCGAGTCCAATAATCCCGATGAGAATGGCCTGGAAGACTTGGAGCAACTAAGCGAAGTTTTCTACAAGTTAGAACTCGTCTGGAACCTTTGTGAAGTCTTATATATTGATAAAGATCCGTGTAAGATACTTAGACAATAGCCTATTCTTTTACCGTAAGTTTTTATCATTGATTAACCTGTTATTTTAGCCGGAATTGTGCTTCCTCAGCTCTTGGAATGGATCAGATTGCACTTCCCAGCCGCGGACCAACAAGCGTTAGAAGCCGCCAGTTCGGGAGAAGCATCTGAGCATCCTGAGTATTGGTTTGCAATGCAAGGCTTACTTCTTCAAGGTCAACTAGAGAAAGTTCGTCGTTTACTCCAACTCCATCCCCAGTTTGATCATGACGGATTCCAGAGCATGGATGAACTTCTGCGCAAGATGCCCGTCCACGGAGTAAACAATTTCCTATGATTCTAGCGTGTTTATCATTCTTAACTTTGTGCACTTTATAAGGCTTCCGCTGCCATGTCTCTTGCTGAGTTTGAATTCCGCTGGCGTCATTGGCAAAGTGAAGTCCGAGCTCGACGTTCAGCGGGCGACTTTTTAATTAATACCAAATTAAACTTCTTAGCTCAGGTAGTGTAATCTTGTCTCATATTTGCCTACTTTTGAATATTTTTCGACAGTTCCTAAATGTTTTTTCTTTCAAAATGTCAGATTTTAGCAGGAGAAGAGGAAGTCTGGGAAGCGTTGCGACCCCAGTTTGAGACGTGGTACGAAGAATGGATCGGAAGGATTTTGTACACTGATCCTTGCATTTCACTCTATCGATTGAAAGAAGAAGCTTCGCAAGCGTGGGCGAGCTTTCAGGAAAATGCATCCGGTAGGCCTTTAGGTTTGGATGCTGTGATCTTGACCATGTTGCAGAACGATTGGCACGACGCAATTGGTCTCATTCAGAGCAATATTGATAACTCCTGGGCCACCGCACATTTGTCAGATTTGCTCTTTCACTCCGAAGAAGTTCTCGGAGATCCGTAATGAAACGTTTTTCTCTGGACTAGTCATGGTTATTAAAATATTGTATTCTTAGCTACTCCTTCGCGTTGAGAGAAAACCTTTTAAGAGATTTTGCCGTGTGTTTACTCAGCCATCAGAGCTTGTGGCTTACGGGGCTTCGGTACCTCGATTATTGCCCTTCTTGGGGTCCAGCTTGTCAGGAAACGTTTATACCAGCGCTTTTACATAATGCGTCTCATCAGAAAGCCACCCAACTGCTTCATTTTGCCCAGAAAAGGAATCTTCGTCAAGCAGGTTAGAAACAGAACTTGTATCGTGGGTATTGCTTAACTCGCTTTATTCTTTTAGCTTCGTCAGTTTGCCGTATTATGGGAAGGAGGTGTTTGGGCGAAAGACGACTAGGTCAAGCCCTTTCTTGGGCTTTGCGTGGCCCAACACCTGATTCTCAATTAGCATCTGCAGTAGCTGATCGATGTTTGGATTTATATCTCAAAGAAGCCGCTTTTCCTTCAGCTGCATCGAGCGATTTACTCAGTTCTCTAGGCGCAGGCATATTGGCCTCAGACCGTTTGGCTTTTTTAGGTATTTTTTATTTTATCCTCCATGGCTACTTTGTTCGTTAGAGATGTAAGTATCGTATTTAACGTTTGCTTACTTATAACGAGTAATTCCGATTTTATATGAACATCTGGTGTGAGGATTTTCTAAATCCTTTTATTCGTTTTGTCAAAAACAAGGTTTGATCTATTTTTTCATCTTACAGGGAAATATAGGGAGTTCCATAAATTGTACGGACAACGTGAGTTTAAAGATGCTGCCGTATTGTTAGTTGGTTTGCTGACATCCCGTATTGCACCTCATTAGTAAGTGTATATTGGTGTTTTTTAATAAATAAAAATATCTTAAATGTGTAGTTTTTGGCCGGTACTGCTGACGGACGCGTTGCCACTCTTGGAAGCCAATCCGCCTGTGTTCACATCCGAAGAAACTTTGGAGCTGATGCAGTGCGTTCAAGAATTGCAAGCTTTGCAGAAAGACGGTACTCAGAAAACTGCGGATGTTGATGCGAAGAGCGCAGGTGCCCTGGGCAGAGTGCCATTTTTAGACGAGGAAAAAGATAAATTGTTAGCGTTGGCTTTGAGTCGTAATTTGGCCAGAAGTTTTTTGCTCGAAGGCAGTGCGTGATTGCAACAGTGCTGTATTTTGCCTTTTTTCATACAATATCCGGTACGTCCTCTACTTGCTGTAGCTTGTGCGATATTATAGTTTCGTAACCTTCGAACTGGAAAATTCCGTGGAATTTTGTCCCGCTCAGCAAATACGGAAACCAAAAGGCATCGTCCACCCACATTTGGTCGAAGGGGATGCTATTCACAGAATACCATTCTGGACGCATTTCTAATGTAAGGGATAAAGTTTAATTTTCATTTTCATTATACGATGTTCGAATTATGGAATATTCGTGGCAAAGATACCTGCAGTTTCCACCGGAAGTCCGTGAAACTGCTGCGACGTAAAAACTTGCACGTTGAGTAGCCAGGCCTGGTTCACAAATTCAAACTGTAGCAAACCTATTTTCTCCAACGACGTCGCCACCAAGCCGCATTCTTCTAAAAGTTCCCTAAGAAAATATAGCAATATAAAATTATAAGAACAACAATAAATATTAAATAAACAAAAGCGAAGGCATGAAAAGGGTCATCACCTTTTCGCTCCGGCTTCGGCGGTCTCTCCCGTTTCGATTTTACCGCCGAAACCATTCCACTTCCCTAATCCGAATCCACGTTTCTTATACCCTAGCAAAACCTTGTCTTTATCTCGTATGAAAACTAAAGTACAATTAGTAATTTTGGCAAATGTTTGGCAGTGAAATGACATTTCCAAAGCGTAACAGCTTATACTCGTACGCAGGACGGATGGTCAACTACCAGTGCAGTAATTGTTTTTCAGCAGAGGTAAGATAGCAGCAAGGAAGCAGAGCAGGGCTGATACAAAGGATGACAATATTTTTGGGGAAAAGGTCTATAGATGTCGCTAGCGACAAAGTTCGTGGATTTTTTTCCCATTTTCTGGCGTAACGAAGTCTGGAATAATTGCTTCTAAAACTATTTACATCTAAATATTACCCGATAAGAATCTGTTACTCACCCCGTCCCGTGAGTATCGCAAAAAAAAACAATGTTCTCATATCCCATTGTTGCGCATCTTCCCGTTCAAGTATGTAAGGGATTGGATGTCGACACATTCTCTCATTCGAAATATCAACTGGGCGGCATCATTCAGTACACGAGTTTAGCTAATGTGCGAATTAGCATTCTACGGACCCTCACTCTTGAAGGGAAGTCCTTGACACTGATGTGCTGTGGAAAACAAGAAATTGAGAAACGAGGACTGACTCCGAGTAAACGACCAAGAAATTCCGTACTTCATACATATAAATTCTGATGTATTCATAAAACAAACGACAGTTAAGTAATACAGATTGCGAAAGCACAAGGCAACGAAGGAGAAGGGCGACTTGTACGTAATCTTTTGCGGATTTAGGCATTTGATTTTCTAGCCAAGGACGCTCTATTTTCCTTTTCCCGGCTCCATACTTTTTATTTCCTATCGGAGTACTTTCAGCGTACGATTTAGCGCGTGAGCATAACCTTGTGGTCTTTATAACTCGTTTTTCGGCAAGAAATTTCTGTCGTTCTCTTGTGTAACGCCCAGTTTCGGGATTCGCACACATTCTGCATTCAATAAAGTCACCCGTGATTAGAGATATTAACGATTCTCTCTAAGCATAGCCGCAAACGAGCGATAGATAATACAACAGGAAACAGCGTAGAAGTGCTTGGACTTCGTATTACAGTAAGGGTATACGCGTGACCTGTGACGTCAGAGAGAGGGCCCTGTGTGAAGGGTTCTCGTCACATCATTGTGCTCTTCGTTGTGTAGTAGTAGTATCAGGATCTGGGAAGTTCCTTGGTAAAACAAAAGAAAAGGTGTTTAAACCACAACCCAAATTCAAGTAAGTCAATCTGTACACCATTCCTGCGAAATTAAGTGAGATTTCCTTACGTGTTTTAACCGTCAGAAAGTTAATGGCGAGCATTTATTGATCAGTTTCCCGGTTGTGTTAGCTTGGGTTTAGCCTCTATGTTTACACTGATCATACACGCCCCTAAAAGCTTTGACGAGCATTATTGTGAAATCCTACATTTGTCCTTAGTTTGTCTATCAAGTCATCCCATTAGCAGCGACAGCGTAATACAGAATATCAATGTATTTATTGAGCTAAACAAAATCTTGGCATTCTTCGCAGTATTTCATTGTTTTTTCCCTTAGGAAGCCGTTCAAGCTTTAGCTCTCGTCGCTTTATAGGATTACAGTTCCTAACGTGAAATAGTGTTTCCTGTTCCTATACATGCACCTGTGAGTCTCTAATTGTCTTTAACATTGATAGATCCTTCTTCGACAAGACCGCCGACAACTGGTGCTTTTGTTTATCTACTGTTTGCTTTTTGTGTGGTTTTGGTTTCCCGTCAACCATTTCCCAATGAACGTATCCGGGATTCGCCGTAACGTCAAAAATATTGCCCATAACTACACCGAGGCTCAGGTAATAAAAGATTAAAAGATTACGTAGAGTTTCAGCATGTATTTTTTCCGTAGCGTAAAGTTCGCGAATCGACTAGCAATGACCCGTGGGGCCCACCTAGTAGTCTCATGGCAGAAATTGCCGACCTTACGTACAATGTGGTCGCTTTCTCCGAGATAATGCAGATGTTATGGAAACGTTTGAATGACCACGGCAAGAACTGGCGTCATGTGTACAAATCTCTGGTCTTGCTGGACTATCTTATTAAAACGGGATCGGAAAAGGTTTGACCTCGACAATTTTACTGTAATTGAATTAATTTCTAACATATTGTAGGTGGCTCAACAATGCAAAGAAAATATTTTTGCTATCCAGACCTTGAAGGACTTTCAATACTACGAAGACAACAAAGATCAAGGGTTAAATGTACGAGAGAAAGCTAAGCAGTTGGTTGCTCTGCTGAAAGATGATGAACGCCTAAAGAATGAACGCTCCAAAGCTCTGAAAGCGCGAGAAAGGTTTGCGCAGCAAGTGTCGTCCGGCAGCGATCCTCACGTAAGTAGTTGGAACATCTTCTACTTTGGAAGAGATTTATATTCGGGAAGTGCGTGACTGTGCGTGAAAGGATGTAGCACCTGTTATTTTCCACTGTGTTTTTATTTATTAACTCGATTGCTGTGATGCGTAAAAAAAAATGGGCTATGCTGTCCTTTTCTTTGACCTCATATCTTGGTCGTTGCCTTCTACTTTTTTCTGTCTGCGTAATTACCGCTGTGCAAATACCCAAGGAGCCGATGTATTCGCCTTCCAGTCCACCCGTGCCTGACGTAAGTTCTTTTCCAGCTGCTAGAACTTAATTATCACGGCTCGCCGTTCTTTTTTCTTCCAACTCACATTTTCGCTGCAGAAAAAGATTGCTTTGCAGTAATCTAACTAACAAAAGACTAAGCGTTGTTATCATTTATTATGCTTTACGGACTCAACGTTATCTTGTTTTCTATTATAGTTTTCCGGTTATCGCTCAGAAAGCTATGGATCAGATACTGCGCTGTCGAGAGGTCAGTTTATCGCATTTTTCTTTCTCAACTCGTCTATATTTTTTCCCCCCATTCTTGTGACTATGCATCACTTCCATCGAATGGGTGGAGGAACGTATTATGTTCCTTTCGTAAAAAGGACGACGTGTCTCCACCGTCTACTATGTCGTTGCGTTGCTTGACGTCAACTTTAAACGCTGATTGGCTGCCATAAATTTCGTCACTGGGACCAATCCTTAAAAAAAGGCGCGCGCAATTCCGAATTGCCCCAGACAGTGATTCATTTAGTGCATGACTAAGGCAAACTTGTTCTTGAATATACTTTCGATTTCACCTACCCCTGCAAGTGTTCCGATTGCTCTTGTAAACTAATGAAATTGATATGCGAAACAATAGTCGAAGCTATTACTGAACCGAATTCTTCTTTCGTTTTGTTGATTTAGTCATTGAGGTTCTTATTCTGTTTATTACATTTTCATTACGTATTTCATTTGCATATTACATGTTATATTTATTTACATATTAAATTTTAATTATCAAAACCTTAAACCTTACTTGGTCTTATATCTAAATTCTAGTTATGAAAGATGGGTTAACGTTTTTGCTTGTGACTCCTCTTAGCGGTTAATTTCGTGAAGTTTGCGAGTCATATAAGGCCTAATATTGTTTTTCTATTGCTTTACGCCAGGTCGCCCAGCTTCCGTCGAGCTAGATTTGGCCCGACCCCAGACTGCTGGTGAAGAAGAATTACAATTGCAGTTAGCCTTAGCCATGTCGCGGGAAGAAGCGGAACAAGAAGAAGCCCGGCGTCGTTCGGATGATGTGCGTCTAGCTTTGGCGATCACTCAAAGCAAGACAGAAGGGAAGCCGACAGCTGAGACGACTTCCATTAATAGTGGCAACAGCAGTCACCTCTTTGATCTTTTGGACGTGAACATAGGTGGCGCCACTGGCGGAAGCGATACACCTGTAGCCGGTTGGGTGGATCCTTGGGGGACGCCAGCACACCCCTCGGAGCCTCCCGCGCCTGCGATGCCGCCCAGACCAAAAGTACAGCTTTTCTTATAAAAAAAATATGGAATGGCATCCTACTCGGGGACGTTCTTTGATTTGATTGTACTTCCATTTAATTCATTGTAATTTTTGGTTCAAGGTGAAGAATGGATTTTCTGTTTCTGTTCAGGTTCCAGGTTCTTGGTCTCCTTGTAATCCTTTCTCTGTTTCCGTTCCTCTCTTTCCGTCCATTTCTCTCTCACAACCAGGCCAGGATTCTTTTCTAGACACGTCCGTGAAGGTTAGCCGCATGAAGCATGCTGGCTGGCTGCGTTATTTTTCACTTTTTCTTTATACTACATTGTTTTGGGCGGTGATTTGAGAAAGTGTCTTAATTATGTTTCTTTTTTTAATTACGCATGCCAGAGTTTGGACTTTACTGCTGCATTTCGAGCGGTAAGGCTGTCAGAATGTTAGGCAATGGGTAGAAGTTCTTTATTTTTTCCTTCTGCACGTAGCGAATGTGATTGGGTTGATTGATCGAGTTAGCATACTTTCCCTCAAACTGTAAAATAATGTAAACTTGTGTTGAAAACAGCTATCCTCACCTTCGCCAGCAACGGCCTTATCGACTCCTGCGAATCGCCCTGTTATGGTTGATCCTTGGGGAATGCCACTTCAGAACGGTTCTTCTCCTGTTGTCCAGGTAGACTCAAAAGATTAAAATTCGAGGTACACTGAAAAATTCATTACTGGACTTGCTTTAAGGATCCTTGGACCAGTGCAACGCCATCGCCTGTCACTGTACCGGCTGCAGCTGCTATGCCTGTGGCGGTAGATCCTTGGGCGCCTGCACCAGTACCTTCCCAGAAACCTGGTAACGTATCTTTTCTTGTCTCTGTGTTCTGACAACGTAGTGGAATTTGCTAAATGACGTTTTGTTAGTTGCTGCAGATCCGTGGAGTCCGGTGGCAGCTTCCGTAGCTACGAAACCAACATCCAGTAATGATCCCTGGTCCCCTCAAGTTCAAGGCGTCCAAATGCCCAGCGCATTGGATGATTTTGATGTATTGATGAACCGGAAAGCGGAGCGAAACAACAACGCATCCCCGTTTGATTTGCAGGAAATGAACTCTGCCCTGAATTCATCCAACTCCAGTATCGATGGAGGCCAAGGACGGAGCAAAAAGACACCAGAGAATTTCCTTGGACCCAACTCGAGTTTGGTGAATTTGGACAACCTCTTGCCGCCCCGGCCGGCCGCTCAGCCTCCAGGTAATGGAATCAAGCATAAACAGCATGTTCTGCCTTTTTCACCGCTCTTCCTTCAGTTTCTTTTTTGTTTATTTATTTATTTATGGAATTACGTTGGAATGCTCATCTTTTCATTTGGTGTTCGCTTTGGGTGTTTCGTTCGTTTCGTTTCCTGGAATGTTTTAGTTAATCCCTTCGCATTAACGATGCCTGGCGTCGCAGGAACCCAAGCGAACCCTTTCCAGCAACAGATGGCACCTCGTCCGTCGATTAATCAGTTGCGACAGCAGCAGAACTTGGGGGTTTTGGCGCCACCAATGGGAGATGGTGTCATGATGGCAGCGCAACCTGCTGCACCGTGGAGTGGAATCCCTCCCACCAATACGCTGGGCTCGCCTACGTCGAACCCATTTTTAGCTTAGGAATGTAAACAAAGGAAAGAAAGCAAGAGAAAAATTGTAAACATGGCGAAGAAAGCGAGGAAGATTGGCAAAACGAAAAGCTCTTTAGAAGTCTTTTAACCGATTTAGCGCTGTTATAAGGGAGTTTGATGCATTTGGAAGGAAATAAAAGCTACCGAAAAGAAAACCTTCGAAACGGGAAGCGGAAAGCAGGACGCGAATGAAATTGTATAACACTATTTTGCAAGAACACATGAGTTGCGTTTGGAGTGCCTATCATATTATGAATTATAGTGTTGAAGTAACTTATTCCATTCTTACAGAAAAAAAGCTTATGTGTTGGAGTTTCTTTTTCATTTGTAGCGTGGAAGTAGTAGCTTTGCTAGTTCCCTCTCCCCCCCCCCCCCACACAATTCCGGTTACACATTTTGTATACAACTTTTCGGGAGTGCGTTTACAGGGGAACATTTTCTGGGGACATGAACTTTGATAACTTGGATTTTCCTTTTCCCGAGGCTGTATCATTATTAACACCCCTTTGAAGACGTGTCATTTCTATTCTTATATATACCTCCCACTTGTACTGGCTGTATAGTTTGCTCGAGAAACGTTGTCCCCCACTTTTCATGGCCTTTTGCTAGCAACCGTCCCTTCTCTAAAGAAAATAATTAATTTGTAAATGAAACCAGCCGATTTGAACGGAGGGGACTGAGAAGTGTAGCGTTGGCTTGCGTTTTGTCCTTCACGCGTAGAAACTGTTTAGAGTAATGAGTTGGCTAACAACAGGGAAGTTGAGTTAAATTTTACGTTGGTTTTTAATATTTCTTAGTTTCCCAAGCCCGAGCCGTTTCCTTTATGTGGTTTTTGTTGGTTGGCCAGTGAGTGGCGAGGAGGTGCGAGAATAAAAGAAACGTTCACTCTTGATCCGTGGGCTGATGCACGGATATTGATAAGGCGAGGGATGTGAACTAAGTTGTTGATTAATGAGACCGGAGGTTGCGGCATTGCGGTTTACTTCTCGAAATGTGTTTTTTGCGATCGGATAGAAGCTACGGTTGGATTTCGAGAGAGGAAACTTCGATCCAAAGGCTTTAAAATTAAGTTGAAGTTTGCAGATGCCTGGACGCTTTTTATCTGTGGGCCAGAGGATTCTGAGTTTCGTCGTGCACGAGACAGAAAGGGAGAAGATGGGGACCCCTGGGAATCGGGGTCAGGGAGCTGAGGAAAAAGTCCCCGAAACCCGTATTGAGTGTTGTAAGCGACTTATAAGCAAGTTTTGATCCGAAACAGGACTTGGCATGGTTTCTCCACGTTGAATTTTCTTTTAACCCAACTCGCAAAGGAGCTGGTAACATTTGTCATTGTATATCCAGAAAACGGAGCAATTTTTATCCTTAATTTAATCTGTACTTATTCTTTTTACCGATCAACACAAAAAGGAAAGCTTCATCGAATTTGATTGGAAACAAAAGCCACAATTTTGACTTATCGCAACCATCGTAAAGATATTGCAGAGTTATGAATTATTTGCCTTTCCATATTTGGGAACAGTTTATCGTCCCTGGCTTGTTTTCCTCAAAAGGTTAGTGAATATTAACTTGTTGCCAAGAACAACATTCAAAAGCATGAAAATTTTCTGTTTGCTGGTATATTTTTCGAATAAATATCACGAGAAAATAAAAAGCATTAATAAGTCGGGCATTATTTAAAATCTTGATTAACCTGGTTACTTGTGTAGTCAGTAATTGCAAAGCATTTAACGTTATCAATGACAACTTAATTATAAGATGGAAGTTTCATCTTAAAAGTTGAATATACAGAACGCAAACGTACCGTACGTAAAAAAAACTCCAGCAAGTTGTAGCTTATGAATAAAACTTGGAAGACCACAAGGTCTTAAAGGAACTGTGTTGCATAATGTGTGGTTTCGATTCATTTTCTATGGTGAGTTTCGTTCGTGCGGTTCACAATTGCCTGGAAGAAAATAAAAAGCGGATGTTGCTCCGGAGATGAAAACTTTCGATATCAACAGCCCAGATCCCGTATAAGCCATACAGTGTAGCTTTCCAAGCGTTGCGCCACTTGTGCTACCGCCTTAACCGCAAGGCGGCGTCAGTTGACGGCGAGCTCTGGCAGCGTGAGGACCTCCTTGCTGCCACGCACTCTTGGTCGCTTCTTTCCCCAGTTTACCGTCAGGAATTTGACAGTTGGCATAACCGCGCCCGGGATTGTTGTGCTAGTGTGAAGTTTTCTTGGCTCCAGTGAAGCGTGCAAACTAGCTCTCCTAATTTAAACTATAAACGCTCAACTGTCTTCTTCGCTTCATAAAAAAGCAGGCACGTTCCAAGTCCATTTAAACCGAGCAATTCTCCGGGTGGGTGTGTCCAAAAACCGTTTGGGTGCCGGTATAGACAGGCAAGTGTTTGGCAAGCGAACGTTTTCTATCGTTCAGCCCAAAAGGAGGCAAAATGGCGGCTGATGCTGGAGGCGCCGCCTTGGATCGAAATGATCCCGATTTAAAGTATTTAGTAGTGGACAGAAACGCTTTTAATGATCCCACCACGCAAGCCGAATGGACTCAAAAGCGACTCGTCTGGATTCCACATGAAAACCAGGGCTTCGTGGCGGCCTCCATCAAGGGAGAACGTGGCGATGAGGTCGAAGTGGAAATTGCCGACAATGGCAAACGATGTTTCGTCCCCAAAGATGATTTACAGAAGATGAACCCTCCCAAATTCGACAAAGTAGAAGATATGGCCGAGCTGACATGCCTTAATGAAGCTTCCGTACTTCATAACATCAAAGAACGTTACTACTCCGGGCTCATCTACGTAAGTTTAGGTTCATTCGTAATTGTATCACCATTTCCTGTACTAAACTCACTAAAAAGCTTTGCTAGAGTCAGTCATAAGACTCAAAATTCACCACAAAAAGATCCAAACTTCTTGTCAAATCTTAATTCTCAGCCAGGTTATGAGTCATTGCCAGTCGAACCCATCCTCATTTGCATACGAGCATGCACGAGAAGCTCTTGAAATCGAACCAGCTGGCCTGGGCTTAAAAAATCTGCAGTATACCTCCACCAACATACGTACCTTTTTTGTGTTTCTCCTGTTTTTATAACTTTGTCGGTTGCAGGAGATACGTAAAGCTATGCGCAGATTGCTGTTTTATAGCAGACTTTTTATGGATACGTTTTGAAGTACCACGAGTCGCCAAGGCCACACCCACCGTGCCAGATGCCTCCTTCACTCTTATCTTTCTTTTAAAGTATGCCCAACGCCGTTAAGGTCATTTATCGCCATTTTGGCGCAAATGGTTTGGTCCCTGTTTTACCCGCAATCTTGTTTTGCACTTGCTGGGCGATTTCGGTTTACTCTGTCGTACTTTGGTAAACAGGTAACCTGTGGGTTTCTTCCTAGGTCGCCAGTCTAGCGTTTAAGGAGAATTGTTTTCAAGTCTGTTTCGAAACAAGTACGTCGCCGTAGTTGCGAAGAAAAAAAACAGGGAGCGGTTTCCTTGCTATCGCACGGAGATTGATCGTATCTCTAATGTGACCACGTAGAGGTACTACCGAAAGTCAAGAAAACGATAGATATGCGAGAAGAAAGGAACGTAAAATGTAGGAAACTTGGACCGAGGTCGACGTCACCTTTGACTCCATAAGCCTTAATTGCCGCTGTTGCCACATAGGTATAGATAGACATTGCAAGGCAAAAGGTCCTTTTGAGTTTGGCGGTTGTATTCCTTTTTCTCAGCTTTCTCTAGGATGCTGTCTGAGCCATTCCGGTGAAGCAACTTAGTACCCGAGAAGAAAAAGTCAAGGGAAAGATGGCCTTATAAGGACAGAGTCACAACACGCACGGAAAACCGGGCACATGTTTACCTAATGACCCGTGTTTGATCCGGCCGAGCTTGGGAAATAGCTCAGAAAAGTTGGCTTTGTTAAGGCATTTGCATGGAGATTAGAATAAAAGGTGTAGACAATTCTCTTCATAAAAAATGTGAGTGAAAGAAAGAAGGGGAGTTAAAGATTTTTGCTGACGTGACGGTTGGCTTCGGGTAGCGTTGAAAAAATGAGGAAGGTTTTTTGGTTCGTGAGATGTCAATGGAGTCAGATGGTTGGAAAGACCCAACAGTCGCGAAAGTTGCCTTTTTAGTGACTACTAGTAAGTTGAAACCGTTTGCTGTGACGTCAGGAGAACGACAGGAAACTGTTGAGATTTCGTTTCCGGATCTGTCTTTGAAGGTATGGAATTGGATCCATAATTGCGTCAATTCGGAAGTCTTGTGTTGTGATATGCATGGCCCTTTTGAAAGAAGACTGGATGCAAATGAGAAAAACGAGTACAGTGATCGGATGACAAGTAATTTTCCTCTTTGTAATTTTTCACATAAATTCGTTTCCTTATTCATTTGTGTCCTTCGTACAATCCATTCAATCTAGTTCGTTGCGGGATTAAAAAAGAATAATAACAAGCAATTGTTAGAAAGGAAATTATTTTGGCAGTTCGTTTGAATTTAAGTCAGACATAGATATCATTATCTGTGTCGACAGGTTAGCAAGCGTTAAGAGACGCGAAACTGGTTCTCCGTTTTTAGACAAAATTAATCGAAACTTGAGATAGAGAGTTGCGGTGTAGACCGTACTTGGTAGACGGTTTTGGAAATGCATACTTCTTGCAGACTTTGTAGATAAACTGGTATGCTAGCTGCTTAACATTCTGTAGGTTTGTTCGTCTGGCGAAGAGAAGAATTCGAGTCGCAAGCAATGAAACGTAATGTAAGCAGTCCAAATGTCTTGACGCGCTGAGTAAATGAGGGCGATTTATAGAATTTATTGTCGTGGGCATTCATCCATGTTTTTTTTTCATGTTACCTTGTATTACACGAATGCCTGCTACGTCTCCCTGCTTGTAATTTGAAAATCTGTCCTGGATTATGTAGTTTTTCCTAGTGTGTGCTTTGTTTTTTATTTGAATTTTTCGCATTCATAAAAGACTTAGAAAATACACGCTTAGTTAGTAAAAAAAAATAGAAGGAACGGTTTACTTTCTTCATGAGTTGACCATTGAATGTAATTGGAAGAATTGTCTAATGCAGTAATTGTGTGTAGCAAGTTTGGATCTTTCGGGTGGATTTTCAGTATGCTTTTTTTACTTTGCGGTAATCGCATTTGGAAACGATACTTTAATTTTCTCCTGACTCTTTTTATAGACGTATTCTGGTTTGTTTTGCGTGGTGGTTAACCCTTACAAACGTCTGCCGATCTACACAGAACGTATTATTGACTTATACAAAGCCAAAAAGCGACATGAAGTGCCTCCCCATGTCTTCGCCATTACTGATTCTTCATACCGGTGCATGCTTCAAGGTAAATAGAAATAAATGATGGTAGATCAAAATTAAAATAAAGCGAATACCAAAAAAAAACTGAAAACACATGAAAATAAATGTTAAATAAAGGAATAAACCGAACGACTTCCCTTACCGTTTCATTTATGAAAGAAAAATATATATTTCCGTTTCGGTTGACTTTTTCCATATTGCTTTCAACTGTTCAAAAAGATATCTCAGCTGTTGGGAAAGAGAAACAAGTTTTGATGGCTCCTGACCCCCTGCGAAGCCCCCACATGCCCCAAGTGTGCTGTGTGACATATGGAAATGTGAGAAACAAAGAGACCACACAATCCTAGAGCCGTTTAGTCGGTTTTTAAATATTTCACAGCCCCAGTGCTTTTGCACGTTACCGTTAACTTACAATAAAATTCCATATAAGGATGGCTGCTCTCACGAGGAACAAGTTTCATAAGAAGAGCTGAACGCATTCGCCTGGGACAAAAAGTGTTAAGAGACACGGATTTAATTCCCAGAGGCCAATTGCATACTTGGCAAGGACTTTTCATCTCCCTTTCGCTCCTTTTCGGTGCCCGTATGGAGCTTTAAAATGCGCGTACCGGGAGGTTTATGGGAATTTTGCAGGCGTTTTATGGTTTATTTAGTATCTTCTTTGCAAAACAGTATCAGTTGGGACATAGACAACTTTGCAATTGTCATTGACAGATCGAAAAGGAAACAGATCCGTAGTGGTAATGCCCAAGATGTTGAAATGTAGGCCAAGTCTGGGCGCTTTGCTTTTGGGGAGTTTTCGGAGGTGAGTGAAAAAGAGAAGGGGGGAGGAAAGAGGCAGAAAAAGAAAGAGAAAATGCGCTGAGACCAACCTTCCTTTTTAAAATATTTTGAAATAAAAAAGCTACAGAACAAAAAAGAGGTGACGCCCTGGGGTTGTTGGTCACATGCTAGGATTTTTAGACATCTGTGCTGCCAAAGTGGGAATTGAAAGGAAGTTTGCCTAGCTAATGGTCCAGCTGAGCCGTTTATTGATTCGTTAGCATGAAACTCACAGTGGAGGGAAAATGTGGACGTTGCCTAATGAGCGAGTTAGTTAATTATGGAGTTTCGATTCCCGAGTGTTATTATCAACGGTACCAAAAGGAGCTAAAAGATTTAAAGCAGATACTGTATTTTCTTTATTTTTATTTTTTTAGTGTTTTTTCTTTATTATATCATGTAGGAAAGGAGAGGAGAGAAAGAGCAATACTTGGGTCACGATATGGAAATTAAGTAAAAGATTCCTGGCGCCAGCCATAGCAGAAAAATGAGCAACTCACTGTTAGAAGAGATAGCTATTTTAGGTTCGATTTATGATTTTTGATGCTGCGTGCTATATAGGGAAAGATGTAACTCAGCGTTTCTTTGTTTACAACCAAACGTTGGAATCAGATTCTGCTTTCTAAAAACGATTCTTCAAGCTTTTCCTGTTTTGTTTTGTTTTAATTTGTCGGTATTGTTCACGAAAATGGTTGTATTGTTAGGTGTCATTAATGTGTGGATGCAAAGTAGGGTGAGTTGATTAATTGAGCGTGGTGGGTACAAAAAGGGGGCGTGATGTGTAGCTGACTCACGCACTGTAGAATGGTTTTAGAAGAAAAATATGTTTTTCAGTCACCGAATCCCTGAACTATAGAATTGAAAGTGCCAGCGTAAAGGTAGTATGAGTCATTGTGGAGTTCGTATTGTGCATGCGAAGCCAAGTATGGGATGCAAAGCACATCGGCCGACATTTGTTTAAGCTTTTTTGTTCCTTATTGGGTATAATCACGTTTCTCGGTGCGATCAAAGCTAGACATCAGATGTCGTTTTGGCCTGCATTTAAAAAAGCCCAGCTACATTGTTGTTCTTTTAAAAGCAATAATAATGAAAAAAGAATCGGGAAATTTATCTGCCGTAAAATGACGCCTGAAGGTCTCGGATTGGTGTGAAATGTTTAGACCCAGTAGCGAACTAATTGGTAGGCTATAGTGGGCGATTGGGAAAGTTCAAGTGGTTGGATGACAGGAGAAAAATGAGATAGGGTTAAATGTTGTATGGTGCCTTAACGGAGGCAAAAAAACTGGCATGGATTATTTTATGTATTTAGCGGTAAATTGGCCGCTGTCTGGTGTCCAAGTTTGAAAGGGAACACCAACATGCCACTCGAGGCAGCTGGAATGTTATTTGTAAACGCTGTAAATGGGAACGCATAGCCAAGGACAGGGAGAAGGAATGCGTGCATGATAAATTGACGCATTGATGATTTTGGAGCGACTGTAAATGATGCCCAAAGAGTAGGGTAGGGAAGCGAAGACACCAAATAGTGCGATGTCACGTTCTTGGGAATCGCTAAAGAGATTAGGCTGATAACTTTCCAAACAATAGCTGTTTTGTTAGCACGAATTCGCTTCTGAAGTGGTTTACTTTTCGTGTAATTTTCGCGCGATGAAGACACTACTGCGAAAATGTTATGTAAGACGTCCAAAGTGGGATGTAATGATAACTTAAGATAATTGGACGTGGGTGTTAATAAGAAAATAAGATTTGACAATAAGAGAAACTTTTTGGTAGAAATGGGAACTGTTTTGAAACACTTCGTATTTTGACTTTTTAAGCAGAAACTTGTTATGTAATCCAAAATGACAGGTTTTCAGGCGAGATGGAATTTTAACATTGGACAACGAGTCATTCGGCTAGGAAGTTGACATCGCTGGAAATATCTGTAATTGAAGGTGCTGTCGTTAGAATTGTAGTGCGAATCATGCGATTGACGGGCGCAGCTGGTCAGTTTTTATCGTTTTGGTTAGATCAGATGATAATAAGCTTGATAGTTTGAGTTAGTTTTTCTGTTCCATATTCTTGGTACTGATGATTTAAAACTACCCTGTCTGAAGAACTTAAACTGATGATATGAAACTATGGTTTAAAGAGTAGTAAAAATTTATCGTAGCAAAATTTCAGGTCTCTGAGGCGACATAATCTGAAACTAGTTGTTAAAACGTTAGTTACAACTGTTTTCACTTTTTTGTATCAGTCGATGTTAGTGATGCAGGAAGTGACGGAGAAAATGAATGGAACATCTTCCGGAGTGGGGCATTATTTTTCAGAATTTCCTGGGGTTACTGTTCGACACAGAAAGATTCTCGTGGTCGTTTATGCTCTCAACTTGTCCTAATTCTGTTAATAGACTTCGAATGAAAAAAAAATCTTCTATTAAAGTAGAAAAAAATACAAATATTTTTAGGAGAGTCTAGCGTTTCAAATCTTGAATTTTTTTCACGAACTAGGAAACGTTTGACAATTAGCCGAGTACGGCCAGTTTCATTATATTTAGTTTTTCATATAGTTTCCATAAAATGTTTTTGAAACCTTTTTAATTCCTTACGTCGCTTTAGTAGTTCACATTGCTACAAAAACTGTCTGTACTTAATCTTAAGTTTCCTGTTCTTTAATGTTGTTTTGTTCTTTACCTTGTGCGCAGATCGCGAGGATCAGTCGATTTTATGTACGGGCGAATCCGGTGCGGGCAAAACTGAAAATACCAAGAAGGTCATCCAGTACTTGGCTTATGTTGCCGCCTCGAAACCCAAAGGATCTGCTGCAACTCACACCGTAAGCATATGGTTCTCAACTAACATACTCCTTTGTACTCTCTATTTGGGAATTAGTTTCCAATTAAGCGAGAGGCAAAACATTCCCCCGTCACCGACCCAACCTTCATAAAAAGAGTGTCGTGGTTTTGCGCATGCTTTGGACTAAGCAGTTGCAAATATTTTGCCACGTGTTCACCATAAATGAATTCTTTCCCCTCGCCTAAATATATATGTGATGATAAATTGTTTTCTAATGTTTCGCCCCTTTATTGCATTTCTTATTTCTCTTGGGGATCTGCGGCTGCTGTTGGATTGCTGCTGTGTATTGGATGATCATTTTTGGATGATTTTGGCTGGCTGTTCACCTCCCCAAACCCACTGCTTGGTTCCTTTTGCATGGCACCAAAAATCATTATATTTGACTTGATATTCCAATTACGCGACGTTCCTTAGGGAGGCATGGACATGCTAGCCATCGTAAGTTGATTTACGTCACGTATTTTTCTAAAAACAAAAGACGAAACCACTGTTTCTGTACTATTGTAAAATTTATTGTGACAAAACGCCCCTCAGGCTTTTATTTTTCATAGCTTTTTTGTCTTTTCACATGCTTCAGGCAAGTCATGCGGTAAGAAACAGGAAATAGTCTTTGCATGGTTCTTTATGACAAGGAAAAAACAGAGCTATTTAAAACAAATAATCAGCTCTTTTCCTTTTTAATTCCTATATTTTTACACCGAAAAAAAATGACAAGTTGCTAATTCCAAGTGTTTTTCTCAAGGGCGAATTGGAACAACAACTGCTGCAAGCGAATCCCATTCTTGAAGCCTTTGGCAATGCGAAAACGGTTAAAAACGACAATTCTTCACGTTTTGTAAGTAACTGCTAACTTAGATTATTCGACTAGCAAAATAATTAACGCCGCTTTCGAACATATTGTTGTAGGGCAAGTTTATTCGCATTAACTTCGACGCCTCGGGTTATATTGCGGGTGCCAACATTGAAACTTACTTGTTGGAGAAATCTCGTTCCATTCGTCAAGCTAAAGATGAACGAGCTTTCCATATTTTCTACCAATTGTTGTCGGGTGCCACGACCGAGCAGCGCAAAGAGTTCGTTTTGGAAGATCCCAAAACCTACGCCTTCTTAACGTCGGGTAATTTACCCGTACCTGGCATTGATGACGGCTACGAGTTCCAACAAACTTGCAAAGCTATGCAAATTATGGGTCTGACTATGGAAGACCTGTCCGGTAAGTTTAGAACTGGCTTGAGCAGTCTCTTTTTACGCACTTTTATTTCTAGAAGTTGCATTCGCTTAAAATTAAGTGGGTAATCAACGGTATTAAATGAATTGTCTTAATATGACTCTTTTTTTATATACAGCCTTGTTCCGTGTGGTCTCCGCTACCTTGATGTTCGGCAACATGAAATTCAAGCAAGAACGCAACTCGGATCAAGCCACGTTACCAGACAATACCGTGGCCCAAAAAGTCTCACACTTATTGGGATTGCCAGTGACCGACTTCACTAAAGCCTTTTTGAAGCCGCGCATTAAAGTGGGACGCGATTATGTTACCAAAGCTCAAACCAAGGAGCAAGTGAGTTTTTTCTTTCATTTTTTTCGTATTTTGTGTGCAGCGAAATTAGCTCACAGAAGTGGAACCTGCTGTGATGTCTTATTCTGTGAAGGATTCGTTTATTTTGTGATAATATCGCAAAACACCGTTGTGGGGAAAATGTTCTCCAGAATCCCTGTAAAAAGTAGTCGTCTCAGACTAAAATACTAGGAAGGTCTATAAAATTAAGGATTCCCGATATTGATAATTATTTTATTACGTTTCGCGATACGGAGTTTGGTGCGCGCCGTTTCCCCTTTTAAGAAAAAAATCTGCAATCTTACCAAAATAGTATTTTCTAGATAAATTTGGACTTCAAAGAGTATACAGAAAAACAATTTGCCTATAAGATAAGTTAGATTAAAACAGTGCCGATTAATTTTAATACGGTACCCAACATGGAATTTGCTCAAAGCGTTACATCGTAGGGCATTGTTCTCTTTTTGGCATATATATAATATGCCGAGTATTAAAAGAAAAGTTTTTGTTCTATTGTTTCGCGTATGTTCTTTTTTTCTTATTTTCTCTCTTTTTTTTCTTGTGTTCTTTTTTATAATACCTTTGTTTTTAATTTAATCGTAAGTTGTTACTTAATTTTCTATTCTTTTGTCCTCTTAAAATATTAGTTTCATAAATCTGCAAAGAAATGTGCTGTGACCAAGTTTCCTTGCCCTGGCGATCTATTTTAAATGGTTATATTGGTGCTCGAAGTAAGGTATATGATGGTAATATGTATATTTTTACAGGTGGAATTTGCAGTGGAGGCATTGTCAAAGGCTTGCTACGAACGTATGTTCCGTTGGCTGGTAAACCGTTTGAATCGTTCTTTGGATCGTACCAAGCGCCAAGGTGCGTCATTCATTGGTATTCTCGATATGGCCGGTTTCGAAATTTTCGAGCTCAACTCTTTCGAGCAGCTTTGCATCAACTACACCAACGAAAAGCTCCAGCAGCTCTTCAATCACACCATGTTTATTCTGGAGCAGGAAGAATACCAACGAGAAGGCATCGAATGGAAATTTATCGATTTTGGTCTCGATCTCCAACCCACCATCGATCTCATCGAAAAACCCATGGGCATCCTGGCGCTTTTGGATGAGGAGTGTTGGTTCCCCAAAGCCACTGACAAGAGCTTTGTAGAGAAACTTGTGTCCTCCCACACTGTCCATCCCAAATTCATGAAAACTGATTTCAGAGGCGTGGCTGATTTTGCCATCATTCACTACGCCGGCAAAGTGGACTACTCGGCGGCCTTATGGTTGATGAAGAATATGGATCCCTTGAACGAAAATGTCGTCTCTCTGCTCCAAACTTCCCAAGATCCTTTCATCGCCCTCATCTGGAAAGACGGTAAAAAAAAAGTAGTTTTACAAAAGCTCTGAAAAACTTAACGAACTTTTTCTCCTAAATTCGCAGCCGAAATTGTTGGAATGGCTCAACAAGCTATGACAGACACTCAGTTTGGCGCTCGAACGCGTAAGGGTATGTTCCGCACTGTGTCCCAGTTGTACAAAGAACAGCTGGGTAAACTGATGGCCACTTTGAGAAACACCAACCCGAACTTTGTGCGTTGTATCATCCCGAATCATGAAAAGCGAGCTGGCAAGATCGACGCGGCCCTGGTGTTGGATCAGTTGCGGTGCAATGGTGTCCTGGAAGGCATCCGTATTTGCCGTCAAGGTTTCCCTAACCGTATTCCCTTCCAAGAATTCCGTCAACGGTAACGATTAGATTCTCTTAACATGACGTAACTATTGTTTTCACTTGTTCGTTTCGTGTTTTCGTCACTAGTTACGAATTGTTGACACCCAACGTAATTCCCAAAGGTTTCATGGACGGCAAGAAAGCATGCGAAAAAATGATTCAAGCTTTGGAGTTGGATCCCAACTTGTACCGTGTTGGTCAGTCCAAGATTTTCTTCCGTGCGGGTGTTTTAGCACACTTGGAAGAAGAACGTGATTACAAGATTACGGATTTAATTGTCAACTTCCAAGCCTACTGCCGTGGTAGTATAGCAAGAAAGTAAGTTTTTTCTATTATTCTCGTTTTTCCCCAAAGCGATTTCGCCGTCTTTTTGCGTATTCCTTTTTTTCGTGTTTATAAAGTCAGTTTTTGTGAGGGGTTTCTGGAATGTTCTCTTAATTAACGTATTGTTAACGAATAACCAGGAACTACCACAAGCGAGTGCAACAACTTAACGCTATTCGCATCATCCAACGAAACTGTGCCGCCTATTTGAAGTTGAGGAACTGGCAGTGGTGGCGTTTGTACACCAAAGTGAAGCCGCTGCTCCAAGTCACGAAACAAGAAGAAAAACTGGTCCAAAAGGAAGATGAATTGAAGCAGGTCAAAGACAAGCTCGATGCGCAAGTTAAAGCTCAGCAAGACGCCGAAAAGAAACTCCAGCAGTTGGTTGAGGAAAAGAGTATTTTAGCTGAACAGTTACAAGTAAACCTTTCGCATTTCTCTCCTTGCGAAGTTCAATTTCGTAATGTTGTCTATTTATTTCTCCAAAGGCCGAAACAGAATTATGTGCCGAGGCGGAAGAAATGAGAATGCGTTTGTCGGCCCGGAAACAAGAGTTGGAAGAAATCCTCCACGACATGGAAGCCCGCGTGGAAGAAGAAGAAGAACGATGTGCCAAATTGTCAGAGGAGAAAAAGAAATTACAGTTGCATATCACGGATTTGGAAGAGCAATTGGAAGAGGAAGAAGCTGCTCGTCAGAAATTGCAACTGGAACGAGTCCAGAGCGAGGGCAAGCTGAAGAAGCTGGAAGAAGACTTGGCCATTTTGGAAGATGCCAACCAGAAATGGGTTAAAGAGAAGAAACTGTTGGAAGACCGCTCCTCCGATTTGTCGCAAGCCTTGGTTGAAGAAGAAGAGAAGTCCAAGCACTTGGCTAAGCTCAAGGCGAAACATGAAGCCACTTTGGTCGATCTGGAAGAACGCCTCCTGAAGGAGCAGACCACCCGCCAGGAATTCGAACGGGCTAAACGGAAAGTGGAAACGGAGCTGCAAGATATCCGTGACCAGTTGAACGAAAAGAAGATTCATGTAGAAGAACTTCAGATTCAGTTGTCCCGTCGCGAAGAAGAGCTTACGCTCGCCATGATGAAAGTGGACGAAGAAGCTGCGGCCAAAGCCGTAATGCAAAAACAAGTCCGCGAATTGGAATCCCAGTTGGCTGAAATGGGCGAAGATTTGGACGCCGAGAAAGTGGCCCGCGCCAAAGCCGAGAAGCAAAAACGGGACTTGAACGAAGAACTGGAAGCCCTGAAATCCGAACTCTTGGACTCGCTGGATACCACCGCGGCCCAACAAGAACTCCGCACCAAGCGCGAACAAGAGCTCGCCTCGTTGAAGAAGAATTTGGAGGAAGAAACGAGCTCCCACGAAATCCAAGTTACCGAAATGCGCCACAAGCACAGCCAAGAAGTGGCCGAAATTCACGAGCAGCTGGATTCCTTGCGCAAGTCGCGCGCCACGCTCGAGAAGGCCAAAGCCACGCTCGAAGCCGAGAACGCCGACCTCGCCAACGAAATCAAGACCATCACGGCCGGCAAGACAGAATCCGAGCGACGTCGCAAGCAATTGGAAGCCCAGTTGTCCGAATTGCAAGCGCGCTTGTCCGATTCCGAGCGAGGGCGGGGCGAAGGTGTGGAGCGTTTTGCGCGTTTGCAAGCTGAATTGGACGCCATTAACGCGCAGTACGTGGAAACCGAAGCGCGTTTAGCGTCGGCCACCAAAGCCCAGTCCTCTGCCGAGCAGCAATTGGCGGAATTGCAGATGTTGTTGGAGGAAGAGACGAAACAGAAGCTGGATTTACAATCCAAGCTCCGTCAAATGGATGCACAACGCGAGTCGCTGCAAAACCAACTCGAGGATGAAGAAGAAGCCAAGAAAGCGCTAGAGAAACAGTTGTCTACCCTCAACATCCAAGTTCTGGAGTATAAGAAGCGAGCAGAGGAGGATTCCGAGGTCGCGTTGCAACTCGATGAGTTGAAGAAGAAATCCTCCAAGGATTTGGACTCCCTCCACCGCCAGATTCAGGAACTCACGGCCACGAATGACAAACTGGACAAATCGCGCAAGAAGTTGCAAGCCGAGCTGGATGACGTCACTGTGGACTTGGACTCCCAACGCGCCCGAGTGATTGAGCTGGAGAAGAAACAGCGCAACTTCGACAAGGTGTTGTCGGAAGAAAAGGCCGTAAGCGAGCGTTACGCCAACGAGCGCGATATGGCTGAGCGCGAAGCACGCGAGAAGGAGACAAAGGTTTTGTCTTTGAACCGCGAATTGGAAGACTCGATAGCCAAGTGCGATGAATTAGAGAGGACTCGCCGCCAGTTGCAGAACGAGTTGGACGATTTGGCCAATTCCCAGGGCACGGCAGATAAAAACGTCCACGAGCTGGAGAAAGCCAAACGCGCTTTGGAATCGCAATTGGCCGAGCAAAAGACGCAGATCGAAGAGTTGGAAGATGAGCTGCAGTTGACGGAAGACGCCAAGTTGCGCTTGGAAGTGAACTTGCAAGCGGCCAAGGCCCAACACGAGCGTGATTTGCAAGCCAAAGAAGAACAGGCGGAAGAGAAGCGGCGCGGCTTGGTCAAACAGCTCCGGGATTTGGAGATCGAATTAGACGACGAGCGCAAACAGCGTGCTGCGTCGTCTGCCGCCCGTAAGAAGCTCGAGGGCGATTTGAAGGAATTGGAATCCCAGTTAGAGATGGCCAACAAACTAAAGGAAGACGCACTCAAACAACTGAAGAAACTCCAAACGCAGATGAAGGATTACCAACGCGACGCCGAAGAAGCCCGTGCGGGTAAGGATGAATTGATTGCCCAGTTGAAGGACGGTGAGAAGAAGATTAAGAACCTGGAGGCCGAGCTTCTGACGCTGACGGAAGAATTGGCCGCCGCCGAACGTGCGCGTCGTGCTGCAGAAGCCGAACGGGACGATTTAGCGGAGGAATTGGCGTCCATTGCCAACCGCGGCACGTTGATGGCGGACGAGAAACGCCGCTTCGAAGCCCGCATCCAGGCGCTCGAAGAAGAACTGGAAGAAGAACAGTCCAACAGCGAGACCTTGTTGGAACGGGCCCGGAAGGCGCAGTTGAGCGTGGATCAATTGAACACGGACTTGGCGGCGGAAAAGACGGTTTCCCAGAAGTTGGAGAACCAGCGTGGTTTGTTAGAGCGCCAAAACAAGGAGCTCAAGTCCAAGTTATCGGAACTGGAGACCTCGCAGCGAGCAAGAACCAAGGCAACCATTGCCGCTCTGGAAGCCAAGGTAGCCAACTTGGAGGAGCAGTTGGACAGCGAAGCCAAAGAGCGACTGGCCCAGGCGAAGAACAATCGCAAATTGGAGAAACGGCTGAAGGAGATGTTGCTTCAATTGGAAGACGAGCGTCGCCATGCCGACTCGTACAAAGAACAGTTGGAGAAATCCAATAACCGCGTCAAAGCTTTGAAACGGCAATTAGACGAGGCCGAAGAGGAAATTAGTCGCGAAAAGGCACAACGCAGGAAAGCACAGCGCGATATGGAAGATGCCATGGAAACCCAAGAAACTGTATCGCGGGAGTTGTCTTCGCTCAAGAGTAAAATGAGGTAACTTGAGGTTTTCTTCTTTGTCTTTGCGTTTATAACATATTTTAGTTGGATATATTACACTTTCAGGCGTAGCTTTGCAGTGTTAGCTTTCCTTTTTTGAGAGCGGGTTAGTTCTTTTTTTCCATTTCTTATCTTTGACTTCGAGGAGACATCCTGTATCGCGTAAGAATGATTCACTGGCTAATTTGGCGGAAAAGATAACTTAAAACTCGATAATGAAAGTTTATTTCTGAACTTTGGTTTTCTAGGTACAAGTCTTTCATAGTTTATTTAGCATAATCTGCTCTAGGCAAGTAATTAGTCTATTTGAGAGACTGCGCGTTACTCTTTTTTCCCGCCGTTTTGGATCATTTTATTTTCGAGCTGTCAGATAGTTGCCACTGTTAAACTCGTCATGTACCGCTTTGTGCATGGCATGGTCCATTGTTTGCTGTACATTTCCTTGTTTTACCGCAGTACCTAGCTACCTCATTCGCAGCTGATACACAGTATCATTCCTCACATCTCACGCTTTACTTCGTGAGCATTTCCTGGGAACTGTTTCGAAGAATTCCCTTTGAAGTTTGAAAGTCGCCCGAGTAACGAGTAGAACTTGGATCATGATTTTTCTTTAACTCTGTAGCCACGATTAAATGGTTCAAGGGCGCCGTAAAGTAGTAGAAAGCTGTGTTCGTGGAATTCTGGTATGATAGATATCATTGCCACGAGCTTAGCTGTATACATGCACTTGGGTGTGACCTTTGCTTTCTAGTAATTATAACAAACGAGCTACTGAGAAGTGTTTGCGTAACGTAGTTATACAAGATTCAGTAGCTGGTGACATTTTTTGAATGTTGAGTAATAAAATATTGTATGTTGAATAACGTTCGAAGGATTATGTCCTTCAAATGTTGTACTTTTATGAGCACTTGCTAACGTCGCATCTTCTTACGTAGGCGTGTGCCAGCTCCTGGATTGGGTTTAAGCCGCTTGGGTGGAACTAAACGGGGCTCCGTACCTGGTGACGATTCTTCCAACGCTGGTGATGAGTCTATGGATGGCGAAGATGAGAAATAAGACCCGTAATAAAAGTGGAGGAAACATTAGTTCACGACGTATAGAGCCTCTAGAACGAGTATAAGATTTTCAAAAGCCGTTGCTGCCAAAACAACCCCCTTAAATTTTGTTCGTTTGTTTTATTTCCCTTTCGGTAACTTATATATGTGAGGAAAAAAAGGAACTTGTGTTTTGCAGAATCTTGAATACTTCCTGGTAAGGTTTAGAGTGATTGCGAATATGCCAATTTAGGTCTTTAATTTGTATTGTAGCTTTTCAAGAAACTTTTGGAGAAGAATATGTTTTCCCCGTCCTTTTTACACGCGTTAGAAGTTTTCCCGGGGAGGTTTATACCCGACCTCTTTCTGTTTTCCAGGGTTAGATTTGAAAGGTGTCATAGTCCCAATCTCTTTCCTTGTAGGCGGTTTTGTACCGATAAGTAATGAACTTGTCAAGTGCCTCTGTCGCAAGCAACCGCGTATAACAGGTTGCTTCCTTCCCGTTTAAAACGAACATGAAATATTTCTTTCAATCTATTGGTTTGAAAGCTTAGAGCACAAAGGAAACTTTCAAGCGTTGGACCTAGATGTGATAGGTTGCCCGCGTCGAACAATGTAGGGACATTCCGAATTGGAGAATTCGTTTTTGTTTTCTCGCTTCCTCTCAGCCTAAAATTTAATGTTTAGGAAAAACCTTTCTTCCTGTATTCGAAACAGATTGCATTCCTACATGACTATCTTTGATATGATGCCCGAACTTTTTCTAAATAGGATATTCTCGACCCCCTTCAGTAAAATGTTCCAAGAAAGCTAGGAAATGGTTGGAGTCTTATTTTTATTTTTCTAAACGTGAGCTAATCATAAGTTCAAACGTTATCTTTCCCTTACGGTCTTGAATATGTGGGATAAATCTGTTACCCTAGGCTATGGTACTTGATAACAATGATAAGTAAATCGTCTCTTCTGCGTACTACGACTGCTTTTTTTTCTACATCGGTAAATTTTTACGTCATTTTTACAAAGTTCACAGAAACTAGTACGCTCAAGACACAGACAAGGCAACCTTCGCTCTTTCCTCTTTTTGGACTTCGCTGGAATTGCAGTTGCTAAGCTAAACTAAGGAACTTGTTTCTTTAGGGTCCTTTTACGTTGCTTCTGCTGTGTGGAGTAGGTTCAAGTACAAGTGCTTCTAAGCTAATGAAGGCAATTAAGTTAAGTGGCGATATTTGTGTGTTATTAAACGGTCGAGAAATCGAAGACGTAGTGAGCAAGAAAGCGAGTTTAAGGATAAAGTAAGAATATAGCCAGCCAATAAAGAACCAGTCTGCCGTTTTGAAATGTAGCCAAACCGCGGATCTGGACGGCACTTTTGTAAAGCAATTCATTTTTCTTGGGCTATTAGCTTGATTTCCGCCTCTTCTCTCGCCCTTGAAAGTTACATGCCTTTATTGGAAGAATTTGTAATCATGGTGAATGAATCAATAAAAATTGAACCATTAATTAAAGCCTCAAATCATCTATTGTGTCCGTTTTGTGTTGCATATTTCCCACCTGTGACATTTGGATATGAATTTTTGGTACAGTAGAAACACTCCCAACCCTCCCTTTTAGGAAAGGCAGTGACCCGCTTCCGGGAAGAACAAAATGATCCCGTGGTGCCACGATACACACGTCCTCATTCACCTTCGTTAAGTAGTAGAAGCTCCCTCGAGATTACACTGGTTTCCTAGAAGTCCATGAAGACGATTAGGTTCGGTCTGCGTGTAACTACGTGATAAGTTCTTTTTCCCTTTCTTTTCTTGTCGGAATAGGTATGTTTTAGTCCAAAAGGGAATTTTCATTTCCGTGCGTTTCTGCAATCGTTCCAAGAAAACAAATTGACAAAATGAGTATTCTAAACTTCCTTCATAGGGCGCGGAAACTTATGCAGTTGTCGCAATAACAAAAATTTACTATACGAATGCAGTCCAAGAAATAACAGAGAAAATGCCAGTAGGAATTTAAAAAAGACTATCATGACTGATTCACGTGCGTTCTTCATACCGAGCAGCCAGAAAAATAATAAACACGATTAACATTCCAGCAGGATAGAGAACTGGATTAATGCAGTTTTTTGTATTAAGTAAGCTAAATTTTAATTGACGAAAGCAGATGTTCACAATTGCAAATACCGCACACTGTCGTGTCGCTGTTTATTACTTACGTATTCACAACTGCTATCGAAACATCATGCGAAGTATGCGGTTGCACATCGGGCGTGTCTTATGTTAGAAAAGACGGTTCCTTTCACTATTGAAACATACATCCCTGACACTTTTCTGCTTTATTTTTTCCAGGAAATGAGTTAAGGTTAATATTGCAAAATCACGCAGGAGAGTGGCCCGTTTCCGTTCGGTTTACGTAACTTTTTTATTTGTCGTTGTTTTACGTGCCTCTCCCAAGTCCTGTTTGAGTCGCACCTGAATTGTTGCCATTTCAGAATTAACCAGAAATGGATTTCTATCAGTCACTTTTAGCTGGAAAATTGGTTACCAAGGAAATGATAAAATGGGGATACGAAGTGGATAGTTCGTCCACAGAGATATGATGCATCGTTTTTCCACGTAATGGTCTTGTTTCTTTTGTTAAGCTTCCGGGCGATGTGGCAAATGCGAACGTATTCTGTAGTACCCGCGTAGTTTAATTAACACCACAAAAAAGGAGAATTAGCACGTTGTTTTTACAATACGTCTGTCACTTGTCTAGTTGATAAGGATGATAATGTGATTTCAGGCAGGTTGCTATCGTGTTTCCTCGAAATTTCTCTAGGCATTTTACGTTTATATTCTTCTTTTCGAAAACCGAGCTCTGTTCTAGCACTTTCTTGACGTTCAATTTCCAGGTATTACTTGCGCAGTCTAAACCTCACGCGTATGAATGTAGCTACGTCAGATTCACAAGTATTAAGTTATTCATATAGTTAATTGCACCATAACCCGCTAGAAATGCTTTCTAAGAGAAAGCTTCGGTTAAGCTTTTCGGCTTTAAAAAAAAACAGCGTCACTATAGGAGAATGACACTGAACTCGATGAACCCGTGCCGTAAAACGGCCTAAATATAGGAAACAGATACGTTCTACATGACCCCAAATAAACAACGCCTCACGAGGCGTATTGCCTTCTGTATGAGCTGCGTAATACGCATTTCCTTTTTCCAAATTGGTGGCTCGTACAACCAAATTCAATTTCGAAATTTATTACTGACAGGCCATCCATGAGCTTAATTGAGTGTTCTAATCAAGGTGATTGCTTACACTGAGATTCGAAGAAGGCAAGCTTAAATAGGTGCGATACAGCCCACCTTTGGAATTGCTGCTTTGTCCGCAATAAACTGTAAAAACCTCCTGGCCTGACGTCAGGCTTCGGCAAGGCTCGGGTGCGTAAAAGTGGCGGCACCGGCGTTCCTGGAAAGCGCACACGTGGGAGCCAAAGTCTCCACCTCGATGGGCGGCAGACAAGGGGAGGAACTGGTTGTTTTCAATGGACCGAGTACGGAGAAACGAAGCTGGGAGGGCCCGCCTCTAGATCCTTGGAATAGGGGGGACTGCGGCGCTGGAAGTGCGGCTGCGCTCCTGACTACGCTTGTGAAGATATGAACAGGGTGGATGGAACCCAACATATCAGTCAGTTGACGCCCTAGCGATGAACATGGAGGGTAGCGCGCTGTGATCGTATTTTTCGGTGCAAGATTAAAAATCGTTTGTGTTGTTGATAGAAATACATTAAAAATTGGATTATAATCTGTGTTTTGTGTTGGGAACGTTTGCTTATCTAGCGAGGAATTTCAAACGAGTGTCTTGTGTCCGGTTATGAGTAAGAGCGGCAATAACTTGCAGATTTTGGACCGACAGTGTAAGAAGGCGGTATCTAGTCCGAGTTATTCGTTACTCCCTTCCTGGAAGAAGAGAATCGAGACGCGCTGTTCCCGGAATTGCGCTACTTTGTTATTAAAACTGTGCTGCACCCAAGATCTCCGACAAACTCCCAAGGTAAGAAATGATGCTAAAATAGGAGAGAGATAGCATGTAATGTATTTAAATGTGTTATCTGCGGGGCATAATTAACACTTATCTTTTTTCCGCTCCCTGACAGCTAAAGGATTGAACTCGGTCTACCTGTTCATTATCTTGTAGAACAAGGGAAAAGAGTCTAACACTATATACATATATCACGGACGTGTGATCCGATAAGGCACATCGATGTTCTGTGATCGCAACGAGAAACGCCGAAGAATGCCGGCCGACGATCTTGCGACAAGCTTACTGGAAGACAACGATTTCTCCAGTCGTATTTTGCATCAAGAGCGCGCAACGCCCTTAGAACTTCTCCTCACCACCGGGCAAGAAACCGTCACGCCAGCTGGAAGCACAACGAAAAAAATGTGTCTAGGCAATACCACCAAAGAGTCTACTTTCCCGTGGGCACCCAGCTTCCCGCAACCCATGTTGGCTGCCACCTCGAGTCCGTGTTTCCCACCTATGACCACGGCCGGATGCGTAAGCAACAGTGGACCTTCCCGTTGCCCGTGTTCACCGTTTACGGCACAATGGGGTGCATTCCAACTCCCCACGCCAGAAAGAGGCTGTCACGTTGTACCTCAGCCCGCGTCATGGGGTAACCACTGTTGTTGTAGCTCTTCGTGCTGCAGTCGCCGGCCTAATTCTTACCTAGGCAGTGTCAGTGGCAACGTGCTCGTAAGTTGTACGCCCGTAGTCTTTCCAGCACCAGTCAACTGTTGTACGGGTTCCACTGTGACGGCTACCATCGGTATTCCCGTGCCATATCGCCCGTTGTTTTTGTCCGGAGGAGTATTGCTCCAAGAGACGAAAACAGATAAGCCCTGTGACCCTTGCTCAGCTCGGACCCAACTTCATGGGGTTGGTTTACACAACGGGACTTCCCTGGACGTCTCCATCAAAGGAAGCAAGCGGTCGTGTTTGTCCAATCAGCAGAAGGATGTCAACGAGAATGTAACGCATTTTAGTGTCCCTTCACCGTCAACTCCTATCGCCGAAGCTCCTCCGCTTGCCTCGGTCCTAGGTGAGCAAGATCCGAGGACGGTCGAAAGTGACATCAGTTCCGAAGTATTACTCAGACCCTGTTCCTCGAACTATGGTAACGAAGTGGTGGGTTCCGAGGATTTGGGATTGCTCGCTACGGAGTTCCTGCGGCAGGATGAGGTTGCAACGCCAGACGGAAAAAGATTGACGCAACGAGTTCCGGATTATATGGAGCGAGTTTACGGGAATCATTCAGCACGGAATTTCGATTTGCTGCGGTTGCGTGATACAGCCCAGCAATTACGACAATGCCAGTTTTATTACGAAGGCCTCGACTGGAAAGAGTCCGTTCGGCTTTTGGAAAAAACAGAGGTAATTTTTTTTGCAAAGGTCGGTCGTTTATCGAAAATATTGCGTTCTTATAGCCGCTCAATACGACGAATAGGACCAAGCGTTTCATGTTGTCTGTTGCAAACCATATGGAAATGTCTTGCCTGTTTCGGAATTTAAGCTACGTCAATAGGCTGTGACCCACTTTTTCGTTTCAAAAGCATTTTTCGTCGAGTCATGCAAAAGTGATTACGGGAACTGCTTGCTCATTTTAAGACCTGCACTGAGAAAGAGCCAAAATAGGTTAGGAAAAGAAAAGGAGAGCAACGAGATAAAAGAGCGCACTTTTTTTCCTTCGTACTCTTAAATTTGGAATCTCCCCTTTTACATTTGCAACAGTGGCAAGTAGAAAGCTCACCTAATTCGATTTTTTTTTCTCGTTTCGCAGTTTGGAACCTTTCTAGTACGGGATTCTTCAGATCCGAGGTACTTATACGCATTAAGTGTCCAAACGGAACGAGGTCCGACCTCCGTACGCCTGCAATACAGTGAAGGCAGATTCCGATTAGATGCTGAAGCACGTCTGATTCCGCGAATGCCGTTGTTCGATTCGGTCCTAGCCTTGGTCGACTACTACGTCGAACAGACTCCTTCGATCCACAAGAAGGGCCAAGTCTGGTTGGATCACCACGGCCAGCTGTATTCGCCCATTCTCTTGCGAAAACCGTTGCTGAAACAGGTGCCTTCCCTACAACATATGAGTCGATTAGCCTGCAATCGACATCCGGTGACGACCAAAGTGAAATGGCATGAAACCAATGCGCTCCCGGTCACGCTGGTGGATTATCTTGGCGAATATCCGTTCAATCATTGAACCCATCAAAAGGGATAAAATCCGGATCCGGAACTTGAGAAACGAGGAAATTCAGTAACCCTCGTGTAAAACAACGTGATCCCGATTTCATTTGTCATTGTTTTCGGCCCAACGAAAGGATATTTTTTTTTTCACTGTGTTGTGTCATGAGGGAGTGCCAAACAAAAAGGAAGATTGATCAAGATGTGGACTGAGATCAAATTTCGAAGGGTCAGATATTTCATGAGGAATACTTACAAAGTGCAAATTTTCTGAGGTATAACGTTAAGACAAATCAAGGTGAATAGAGCACCAGGTATGTGTAGCGTTGCATTCCGTTGTATGGGATGGATTATTTTGTCTAAATTTTGTTCTGCATTGCGCCTGAAGGCAAATACGAACAAAATAAAGAGAGACGACAAACAAAGAACTTGCATATCGTGCAAGTTCCAAGTTTTAACTTTTGTTATTGTTGTTAACGTACACGCGGCGGTGTTTTTTCTATCAGTATTAAAAGTTCATTCCCTCATTAAATGTTCACCACCAAACATCCTTCAATGTTTTTCTCGTGCGTGCCTCCTCCTGTAACTCGTCCTCTCTTGTCTTCCCGAAGCACCATCGTTCGAACTTTCGGCGTGTAACGTGAACTTTTAATATATGTAAAGTTCTATTTTTTAACATGTTTGTTTTCTTGTACTTGGTACAACGAATTGTTGCCTTAAGCTTGCTCGGTCGTTCCGTTGAAAAGTTGCGACTCATCCAAAGTAAATAAGCGAAAAAAACAATCCTGACATTGCGAAAAAGGAGCCCGTTTATTGTCATGGTATTCTTAGAAAGTTTTATTGACTGGGAGCTCGTGTTGTTTACTTCATCCACACAGCACTTCGGATCTCAGGATGCACAAAAACGGAACTTGCGCCTTATTACGTCATATGAGGCAATGACGGCGTAGAAGTCCGTATATGTATGTAGCGTAAGACCGCGACTAGAGGAGTGTTTGGGCCTGTTTTGTTCCGAGGCCGAGAGGCTTTTTGTATTCTGGGAAATCTCCGCAGTGTGCCGTTATGGAGATCAGGGGAGAGGAGGACCAGGCCCTTGCCTGTTTAGCCTATTAGTCAAAACCTGAGCGCTTCCAAGAACTGTGCGCTAGCGACAGGACCTCTCCGGTAGAAACAACCCTCCCTATGTAACAGATGCGCTATTTCGTTAACGGCAGGCTTTACGTGTTTATCCCGGTCGACAAGCCAATTGATTCTGAGAAACGTTCTTTCTACTCCGCAGCACTCCGTTGGCTGCTTTCCTCTAGTCTTCACACCGTTCACATGACTTGAGCTTTTCCAGGAATTGCAATCTGGCTTCTCGAACAGCTTTTTTTCTTTGACACTCCGTTTAGCGCTTGAAAAAAGGCAATATTTCTCATTTCCCCAGCTTGACAAAGGTGCTTTATTCTATCCATAATAAGGAGCTGAAATCATATCATTTTTCGATCGCAAACTAGAGTGCAAGAGGTGGAACCTCATTGTTGGAGAGAATTTGCTACTTTTTGATCGCACAGTAAATGGAGGGATGCCAACTGAGCAGCAAGCGGCCCAAGCTGTCGGGCAATTGTGTGTTCGTGACGTAGGATATGTCTTCTAAGAATCGCTAGCGAATGGAAAGTGTTCCGGAAAAGAGGCTCATGCAGTATCTGGCAGTTTGTCTCTCAGGCACTGCGTGCCGAGTTCTCTTGAGTAAATCTGGAGCCGGGGGAGTTATTCATGAATAATTTACTACAACTCTGTTTGTTTTAAGGGGTTCCAATAAAAGCGTTTCTCGGAAGTAGCTAATGAAAAGCTTTAAGAAGCAGACCTCATATCCAAAGCTCTCTCAATACAATTTCAGTCCAATGTCATTGTTTCAGTCCAATGCCTCAACCATAAAAAACTGTAATTTCACGAATATGTGTTTTCATCTCCAACGTTCAACGCCCGGGGAATTCGCGGGCTGCGGGATAGAGACATACGAGGTAATTCCAGGAAAGGGAACAACCGATTTTCTTCGCATCGTTGCGTTCCACTCTTTGAGAAACCAGTCACTTGTGTATGGTGACATCGCTTTTAAGTAAACCGTACAACACAGCAGCCTTGGACGTCATATTTGGATAACTTCAAAGATAAGGGACTGCCCAATAGACAGATAAGGTTACTGCAGGGCTGTTGGGATGGGTGGGTATACTACGATCATGTGTCAGGAAAAGATTGTTAATCAATCTCCAGAACGCGTAAGCCCGTTTTAGTTGTTCCAAGAAATCCAGCCATTTTTCCTTGGTTCTCGTAGAGCATTCACCCACCTAGGTACAAATCTAATACTACTATCCTTCAGAAAAATCAGTAAAAACGTTCCGAAATGGCCAACTTGACAGTCGTGCTTACCAAACCTCGCGAGCTAAAAATAGTAAGTCCATTAGCAACAACTCTCGTTTCATGACACGTAAACTTTTTCCAAAAGATCCCTGACATGTTTTTCATTATCCGAAAATAACACAGGAAGAACGCCCATTGCCTATTCCGGGGCCTCGAGGTACGTGCCTTTACTTAAAAAGAAGAAGAAAAAACTCTCAGATTTGTGACTTGTGTGTCTCATTAGTTTTTGTTTTTTTCTAGACCTACAATTACGAATCAAAGCAGTGGGCTTGTGTGGCTCTGACGTCCACTACTGGCATCGAGGCAGTTCCGGGCGGTTCGTGGTTAAAGCTCCGCTGGTGTTGGGTCATGAAGCAAGTGGAGAGGTCACGGCAGTGGGAGCTCAGGTCACGGAGTTCAAGCCAGGTCAGCGTACCTCTTTTCTTCTGCATCTTTGGGACGATGGACGAACGTCTCGGAACCTTTTCAAAATGTTCCGAGAACGATCTGAGGAAACGAACCTCCCAAAAACGGCTTACTCGAATAGTATTTTAGAGAAATATAGAGCAGCATGAAAGGCTACGAGAAGTAAGGTGGCCTACGTGCTAAGAAAAGGGTTAAGGGGGTTTCTTTTTCCCGAAACGAAACAGGAAGAGGTCAACGATCCAAAAATGGGATCCCATATTTTGCAAGCTGACCATTTTACAAAATTCACTTGAACAGTCCCAAGAAAAGTTCGCAATGAACAAGGTGTGGACAAGGGACCCAGCAACGTTTTAGACTCATCACGGGCTATGGGAATTACTGAAACTATTTTTTCACAGGAAAAAGGTCTCTTCCGTTTTATCGATCGAAAATAGAATCCAAAAATTTTCTTAGGAAGGCCTGAACCTATATCCGACATCTTATCCCTTTACTTACTTTTTCGTTGTGCGTACTTTTTCGCTAAGAAAAAGAAATGGAACAGGACATTCCGCAAAAAAGACCAGGGTTAGATAAACTAGTAGATAAGGGACATTTCCACTAGCTTTTTGCAATTAAGGACTTTGTAAGAATGGACTTTGTAAGAATGGACGGAAAAGGAAACGAGTGACGTTTTTCTTCAAGATAATAGAACGCAATTAACTCCCTTTCTTTTGGTGCGTTCATTGTCGACCTAGAAAAAAAAACGCAAGAGAAATTTCTGTGGCCGGTGGTAGCGGCTTCAAATTTTGTCTCAATGTAATTGTGTCGTAATTTCGACTTCGCCCCAAGAATTGTTAAAATACGACTGAGTTCTTTGATGCTCTGTGGACTTTCTTTTCAATTTCCCTTAAGTACGAACACAAAAGCTGAGCAACGGGTACTTGTTTTAATACAAGAAAAATTGCAGTTGAGTTGAATGCGTTAGCATGTACTTGCAATAGGTAGTAAAGTTAAAATGAGAAAGTGTAAATGTGAGCTACGGTGGAAATATGGCAAACGAGTTTTGGGTTCTGTTTTGCGCTGTTCGCTTAGATTTTCAATTCTTTCTACAGTTGAAACGTGCATTTTAAGGGGGAAAAATTCATAGAGCGCATTTAATTTGAATAGTAAGAGTGCTTGTGGGCATGATGTAAAATTTCCAGATGGAGTCTCCAGAGGAAAATATAGAATTAACGTAAGGTTTCCAAAAGGAAGCATTCACAAAACGTAAATGAACTAGACATGGAGACTGTAATTATTGCTGTACAGGGAAAAATATGGTTATGCTAGAAAGCGCCTACATTTTCCCTGTTCCTTGTGTAACTTTACACATATCCAGTAAAGTCAGACCTGCCATTACTAGAAGTTTATAAGAAAAACTGTCCCAGGAGAAACAACTTTAGAAGATTCGGGATGAATATTTTCCGTACATTGAAGCCACTAATTGCGGATTCACTCTATCGTGTCTGAGGCGGATAGATTACGAGTTAGCGCAACAAAATACCCCGTTCTTTCAAGACATCTGAGGCTAATATTGCGTGAGAAGATTTATCGTTGTTTGTATTGTATGACTTGTATCATAAAATGTTTATTATACGCTGATTTTTTTAGGGTTTAAGTGTATAAATCTAACATATAAAAACACTAGTGGAAATTTAAAGCTTCGACTCCTATTTTAAAGCGATAGCATTTACTAGTACGCAGTTGAAGCACTATACTTATTAATGCTATTCTATTTAGCAGAGCCGTAGCGAGGGTTTTTGTTCAGGGGTGTCTGGGAGTTCGGGGGGGATAGTTAGTATAATTATTCTTTATTCACTTTCCGAGATCCATTAATAAATTTTTCACAGTAGCTAATGCAGTACCCCGGGGAGGTTTAGGGTGCCGTAACACCCCACCTGAACCGAAATGTTGGTTTTATGATAGTGAACATAGGAGAATGCCCATATGTAAAATATGCGTATTAAAATCCACTCGAAACTCCCATAACCCCCTCTAATCCGAAATCCTGGGTACGGCCGTGACAGTAATCCATATTTGCAACCAACTTTCGAAGTGCTGCCTTGTAAGTTTCGCAAATATGGCAACAAATCAAATTTCCGTTGTCAGTTTGATGTTATTAGGATTACGAAATTAACTTGTTTAAGTTTACGCTATAAGATTGTTTAAAGAAACCTTAATACGAACACCAATCTTCAAATAATTACACATTTTAGTCTGTGTTTAGACCTTTTCGTCCTATCTTTTTTTCATGTGGAAAGTCAAGAAAAGCTGCAGAGTGCATGCTTAACAAGACAAGCTCCGAAAGTTTCCAAGAACAAGCCAAGGACTTCACTGAAAACCTGCCTTGTATCAACATATTTAGTGAGGGGTTGGATTGTCAGTTAATCGTGTCACAGGTGTAATCAATTATATTGCATGCCAGTCGCAAGTTACGTGATACAATTTTGCTTTAGTTTGCTTTCTTAATTACAATTATTACGAATTTTATTTATTAATTTCCTTTCATTACATTAGCGTGTCGCAAATAAACGAGGCTTTGGATGGTAGTTATAAAATATACAATGAAATGACTTTTTTTAGGTCTCGTTATTTCTAGCGTTTTGTTAAGCCTTCTTTGTTGCTAAGCTCGTGCTTTCTGAGCACGCTGGTATAAACTGAATATCTTTTGCAATTCTTTGAATCTTCCTTCGGTGCCGGGGCCATTTCTTTGAATTCAATTTTCCTGCGAACCTCTTTTCGTGCCCAATTTCGGAAACCGTATATTTTCACTCCCTGCTCTTTCACATCGCGCACTGTACTCAGAAGATTTCTATTTGACTTTTTAGGTGACCGAGTAGCGATCGAGCCGGGCATTCCTTGTCGTCATTGCTCCTTGTGCAAATCTGGACGCTACAACCTTTGCTCAGAGATGCAATTCTGCGCCACGCCTCCTGTGCACGGCACTCTGTGTCATTACTATTGCCATCCGGCCGACTTCTGTGTCAAGTAACGGGCCTTTTTGCTCCCTGGTATTGGTCGAAGCCTACGTGAGCTTAGCTTGTCCCGTTTGGTAGTCTGCTGGTGTTACTCGAACATTCCCAATATCAAAGCGATCACACTCTGATGTGTAATGCTTCTACCCCCCTTCCCTCCAAGTTTACCCCCGCCCAGCGAATCCTAAGAAACGACCGCCCTTTAACCTAAACCTAAGGTTTTCAAACTTCCGATTCCAAGAGGTCCACGACCTAGCATGACCCCGGTTTCGGTTTGGTTCTTCTAGGTAAACCTGGTCTGACCCTGACCCTTCCCTCCACCCACTCCACCCGAGCTTGGAAACATCATTCCTAACTGGACTCCATGCTTTCTTCCAAGATTTGTACGATTGTGGAGTTCTGGGGACGTCCGCTTTATGTGGTGTTCTGCCTTCCCATTAGCTTAGCGCGTTTCGCGCTTAACCAAAGGCCCACCCCTTTCTCTCTATTTCGAATTTCTGGTGGTCATGACTATGAAGTAACCAATTCTTAGGATGCCCCCTGACATGTCCTTTGAAGCGGGCGCTTTACTGGAACCGCTTACCGTGGCCGTGTATTCGTGCGAAAGAGCACAGGTCACGATCGGGTCGAAAGTACTAGTCTTGGGATCGGGGCCCATTGGGCTTGTTTCCTTATTAGTTGCGAAAGCTGCAGGAGCGTCACATGTCGCAGTTACTGGTGAAAAAAGACGAGGATTATTGAAAGCTCGAACTAGTTGCTTAATCAATCGTCTTGTCAGATGTCAATGAAGGGCGTTTGGAAGTCGCGCGCCGTTTAGGTGCGACAAGCACTCGTTGTGTTGCGGCTGGTTCGTGTGAAGATCATGTACTCGCAATCCATCAAGGATTAGAAGGTCAACCGACAGCGTGCATCGAATGTTGTGGGGTAGAGTCTAGTATCCAATTGGGACTCAAGGTTAACAATTCACTTTTCTTCCACCTTAATTTTGTGTGAAAAATGTTTTTTAGTAGCACTTTTATACATAGACCATTCCCGGTATTTTTAGGCTTTAGGCAAGCGAGGAATTATGGTCACAGTGGGAAGAGGTCCGTATAGCGTCACCGTTCCTTCGGTAGATATAATTAACAAAGAATTGGACATCAAAGGCATCTTTCGCTATGCCAATAGGTATTACTTCATTTCGTGGAAGTTGTAATCTCTTTATTTCCTCACATTAGTTATGCTAAAGCCTTGGCTTTAGTCACCTCGGGGCGGGTTAATTTAGAAGGCCTTGTGACTCATCGTTACACGTTGGAGCAGACCGAAGACGCATTCCACATGGCCTTAAGTGGACAAGGTGTCAAGGTAGATTGGGTTATTCGTTCTAGAATATTAACACAGGCTTGAACTGTGATAATTAACAGGTTATGATCAAAGTGTAAGACACCACATGCTGGAAGAAGTGGCACGGCAGGTTTTATTTCCACATGGATGCGGCAATACAACGTGTAGTGTCGAATAAAAGTCAATGTCAGTATGGTACAAAAGAAAATACATCGTGAGGAAGCACCTTCACGTGTCGTGATGGTCACAGTCAAGCATAAATTGCGCGATACTGGGGTTTCTTTTGGGGTCGAAATGTCCGCCCCAAAGCAGCTTTCCAAGAATGCCCTGAAGGATCCTAATTCTTGCCTTGCGCCTCTCGATATCAATTTTGAGTCTGAAATGAAAAGAAAGAACGCGGCCTAAGCGTAAAATAGCTTTAGGCATCTTTTGTTTCTTTACTTCTCTATCTCAGGTGAGGTGTGTTCTTCTGGTTCTTTGGCTATTTGGTGGAGTTTGTCAACAAGTTCTGCACATTTGTAGCTCAGTTCGTTCAGCTCGTCTTCCAGCCTATTACAGTCTTTTTCAAGGAATGACATCCGACTCCGTATGGTCTCTACAGTTTCCATACTTTTCTCTCCAGCTACGTTTCGGGTTGCGAGAATTGATCTGTAAAAGTTACGGGAAAAACAGCGCAGTTACGAAACAGTGTACATGTTCGGTAAGACAGCAAAATTACTCTAGTTCGTCTACTGAGACGGCTCTAAGAGCCTCTGTTAAAGTATTGTATTGAGCAGAACACTCGCTTTCTTTCAATTTGGTTTGAAACCAAGACGAGAGGTCTTCATATCGCTGACTTAAATTGACAGTAGCTTCAGCTATTTCTGTTGTGTTTCTCTGCAAAATTTGGGGTGTGGGTGTATCTGCATGAGGAAAGAAAACAAACGTATGAAATCGTCCGTGTCTTTGCATTGGATACTCACCAACTTGCATGTCGATCTCCGCTTCTGCTGTCGCAGACTCGAGCGCTTTGAGGAAAAGAAGCTTTTGCTTTATCTCGTCCATTTATACAATTCTTTGGCGTATTCTTTAGTGTAAATTGTGTCCTGTTATTAATACAATGTAAAAATAAGAAAGTTTTAACTAATGACGACTTAGTTCGTACATTTTCTTCCAATAACGGCTGTGTTTACATCTGAGTACGCGCTCAAATTTGAAGGAATCGATTATAAGCTTGAGCATTTTTGCTCTTGTGTGTTATATCGATATTTAATGCGGATGACACGGTTGTTTTTGTTGTGAGGAGAGAAGGTAGCCTTTTTGTCACTCAAGAGCAGAGGAAATTAAACTCCAAGATGGTAATTAATTAATTATATTAACTTGACTTCTACGGTATTCCTATAACATAATTCGTTTAAACACCTAGTTAATACGGATCCAGTCGCCGGACGGAATGAAACGCGTGGAAGTTACTCAAAATGATTCCGCTCAGTCCTTGTTTGAAAAGGTTTTACAAGTCGTTCTATGCTGTTTTGGAGCACAGTGGAGTGTAAAATATTTATCTTGTAGGCATATAATGCATTCGACCTGACGTCTTACGATTTCGGGCTCTTCAAGCAAAGAAACAAAAAAGAGCCGCTCATGTCCACGAGGAGCAAAACAGTTTCTCAGTATGGACTCAAACACGGTGATCTGATATATCTAGAGCCGTTTAGTAATTTAAAGGCTTCGGATTCTGGAACGAATAATTTCAACCACAAAGAAAGCGTTGTCACAGATTCGGTTAGTAAGTCAACTGCCGTCCCAACGAACGAAAACATCCGAGAAGACGAAGTGGATCTCATTCTTCAGAAAATGGATGGCAAAGTGTACCGAAAACCAGACAGCCGATAGTAATCTTTCTTTTGTCTCTTATTTTGCGTAATGTCACGAATAATAAATTTCTTCTTAGTTGTCATCATGGTGAAAAGTCTTCTTGTATCCACTGCTTACCTTTGGAACCTTACGACGAAACGTATCTAAAGGAGCAAAACATCAAGCATATGTCTTTCCATACATACCTCAGGAAACTTACTGGAGGATTGGATAAGTAAATTTGGCGCAGCCGGAACTGTTTCTTAGAATTCATGTTTGCCTTTTTTTGGCACGCAGGGGCAAATTCTCGCCGTTGGAGAACATTAGTTGTAAAATTAAATCTGGGTGTGCTGGGCATCCACCTTGGCCGCAAGCCATCTGCTCCAAATGTCAACCGAAAGCTGTTACCTTAAACCGTCAAGTAGATTTACAACATATTGGAAGTGTATGAATGACAATTCGGGTTCATGAGCCTTTTTTATAGCCTTACCGCCACGTGGACAATGTCGTTTTTGAAAATCCTCATCTGGTTGAGCGCTTTTTGCATTACTGGCGTTGTACTGGTCACCAGCGTGTGGGTTATTTGTACGGGAGATACGAGGTTCATACCGAAGTGCCTTTGGGCATTAAAGCCATTGTAGCGGCTATTTATGAACCTCCTCAGGTAACATGCACGCCTTATTCCTTCTCATCGCTTGCAAGTTAAAAGCGGACAAGTTTTTCCTGGAAACTTAATGTTTGTGGCTTAGGAGAGCACTCGAGACGAAGTGAAGCTTTTGCCCGATCCACGTGAAGAAGTTGTCAATGCTTTGGCCACAAAACTGGGCCTTAAGCGGGTTGGTTGGATGTTCACTGACTTGGTTGCCGAAGATCCGCAAAAGGGCACTGTGAGTATGAAAAAGCCTTCTCTTGAAGTCATTATCTTTGAAAATGTGCCATACTTGTCAGGTACGCCATTTGCGTACATCTGAAGGACACTTGCTCAGTGCAGAAGAATGCATTATGGCAGGGTATTTCCAAAATCAGCACCCTAACCCGTGTCGGTTGGCTTCTGAAGGTCACTTTGGTTCCAAGTTTGCTACTGTGTGCGTCACAGGTACCTGTATAATTTTGTAAATAATCGTTCAAGACTCATTGTGGCTTATGAAGGGGACGCACACCATCAAGTTCATATGGAAGGCTACCAAGTTTCTAACCAATGCATGGCTCTGGTTCGAGATGGCTGCTTAATACCAACCAAAGATGCGCCAGAGTTGGGATATGTCAGAGAGTCCACGACCGAGCAGTATGTTCCCGATGTTTATTACATGGTAAAGCTTAACCCTGCTTGTAGCATGGTGAACGTTGTAGTTCCACAGTAAAGTCTTCATCTAGTTTTCTTATGTATAGGAGAAAGATCAGTACGGCAATGAAGTAACGCGGTTGGCCAGGCCGCTGCCTGTCTTGTACTTATTAGTCGATGTTCCTGTTTCTACTCCTCTTCAACCGGTTTTCACTTTCACAGTGGGTGATTTTAAGCCTTTCCCGGTAGAAAACAGGTACGTTATTAGAAATGCGCAAAAAAACAACGGTAGAGTGCTTTTTCCCGTTTACAAAGTCTTAAAAAAGGTATGGTTGGTCTATTTTAGGATGATAGAAGGACATTTGCAAGATTTGTCAGCTTTGGAGGCCTATTGGAAGCAATTTACGCCTGATACGTATCTGCAAGCTGTGTCGGATTTTCACTTTTTGTTGTACATAGCAACTATGGATGTTTTCCCTTTGTGGGTAAGGCAGCATACAGTAGTTATTTTGTTCTGCTTACTCAGATGCGTACTTTAGGATTCAATGGACGCGTTGTTGGATGCTGTACGACGGCAAGATGCTCATCAAGCGAGGCTGTGGATCACTTCGGATAATTGGGCTACCGTTCAACAATTGTTAGCTCACCATAGCCCTGATGAACCTATGATGGATATCTCAGAAATGAGTGGCGCTTCCGCGGGAGATATTTCGAATCGCATGTGGACATGCAATCACTGCACATTTATGAACTCCCAAGATAGGGACGTTTGCGAAATGTGCACATTGCCCAAATAAAATTGTGGGAAGCTTGCTTGATAAATCTGTTTCTGGACCAAGTCCAAGGAATAAACGCGTTCATTGTTCGTTCTGTGGAACCTCTTTTTTGAGTAACCTTGATTCACTGACTAGTAATAAACTTCTGTAATATGTGAACAATGAAGCCTATGATACATAAAGTAATTCCTTGTTCACACTTAACGACTTACTTTAAGAAAATATACACAGTTCAAAATTTTCTTTAAGTAAACTAAATTAGCAAAACAGCAAATCAGCAAAGATCACCCTAGAACAGTTCTGTGTCGTTTATATTCCGCGGTTGGTGCACTAAGAGATCCATGTGATTCATTCGGAGTTCACTAGATGGCAATTCAGACCAAATCGGATCATGCTGATAATAATAAAAACAAATAAATCGGGACAGATAAATGCAATGTGAAGTGACAAATGAAGTCATCGATTTGCATCTGTCTTTGATACAACCTTAGTCAAAAGAATGGTTCTTATGATCTGTATCTAATATTTATTGCGGAGTTGTCCTTTGGGACGTTCGTATTCGCGGATTTCCACGTAAATGTACCGTGACGATGGAGAATTTAAGTAAAGTGGTATCCAAAACGTTAGGCATCCCCCAGGAATATTTTAGACCTGGGTCTCACCCATCATTTTTCGTAGCTGCAGTACCTGCAACATGGCTCAAGTATACTTTTCGTATGAAACTACTTAATAGACACATCTTTAAAGACCGTATTATCCGTTTCAGGACTCTAGAACGTGAGCAACAAACTTTGCCTTGTTTCGAGCCTCATAGTCAATTTACCCCATCAGAAGTCGAAACGTTCCTTTGGGAAGGGGTATCCCTAGGCCCGGGTTGGTCAACTGTTTATATTAAAGTAACTAATCTTACGTTTTCTGTAGCAATCCTTTGACTTTTTTTTACACAATTAAAGGTTATCTCCAAGTCTTTTAACGTCAATGTTCCTAACCCTGTCGAAGACTTCGCCACCTCGCTGCCCTGCCAGGATGCTTCTCACCAGGAGTTATCCTTCAGTCAGTTCTTGCATTACGTTTCGCAAACAAACCATAAGAATCTATGGAGAGAGAATCTTAAGAAATTCCCCAATTATTGCCACTTGGAAGAAACGCGCCCTAAAACTGCGACGTCCTCCCCTCTTCCTTCTTCGTCTCCAAGTTCTTGCTGTAGTAACTTAAGGTCCCTTTTATGGCGACTTTATCGAAAGCATCCAATCAATCTGTCAAATTCGTACATGAGTTACACGCAAGTGTCCGCCCCTTCAAGCAGTGGGTCCATCTTACCCTGCTGGGCTATTGTCGAGTCTCCAGAGCACATTTTGCTCCTTCTGCCGTACATTCCATACTCAGTCCAGGACGCCTTGTCGTATAGTCCAGCTTTGTTAAGCGCATCCACTACGAAACCTTTGTTCATACTCTACCAGCTCCTTCACGGAGCTTGTCAGTTCTATAACCACGGACTAGCTTTTGAAAAAACTCAGTGGAGAGATGTCTACTTGGATGACACTCTTCAGATGCAAATTTTGCCTCCGTTTACGGACCCAGAAGACTCAGGGCGGGCCCTCCGGGATCAGTCGTTAGCTGTGTCGACTGAGGCGTGGCTCAAGGGTTATTTGTCCAATTTGGACTACTTGCTCGTCTTAAACCAATATGCAAATCGACATAAGCAGGATCCCTTTCATCATCCTGTAGTACCTTGGGTGTCCGACCTTACATCCGCTTGTGGTAATTGGCGCGATTTAACGAAGAGCAAATTTCGGTTAACCAAGGGTGACCGACAACTTGATCTGACCTTTGATCCCCCGGCTCTGTCAAACTTGCCCCGATCATCACTAAGCAGCAGCCAGGGCACTGTACCCACGTCTGTCTCACATCACGTTACGGAAGTACTATCGGAAATTACGTATTTTGTGTACCGAGCTCGTCGTACCCCGAAAGAAATTCTGAAACGTTATGTTCGACGGAATTGGAACCCAAAAGAATACCCTTCAGCTATGGAACGCTTATACCAGTGGACGCCTGATGAGTGCATTCCAGACTTTTATACCGATCCAAGTATTTTCAAAGTAATAAAAACTGTTAACTCTCATGTCATAGGAATATGATCATTTTGTCCGTTTTCATTGCCTATCTATACTACTTTTTTTTAGAATTTTTAAATTTTTTATTAGTATTATCAAGAGTTCCTTGACGATTTAACTTACGATTAAGTAGTAGCTAATTAAATGCTATTTTACCGGTATATCTATTTAGTCGGTGCATGAAGATCTTGAAGATCTGGCTATTCCGACGTGGGCCTCATCCCCGGAAGATTTTATTCGACGACACCGGCAAATGCTAGAAAGTCCCTTTGTTACCGAACGGTTGCATCATTGGATTGATCTCACTTTTGGCTATAAGTAACGAAACACTTCTTTTTTTTTCGCTACCTGGACAGTATTTTCTAAACGGATTGGTATTTGTAAGGTTAACGGGCACGGCGGCGGTGAAGTCCAAAAACGTGGTCCTAAGCCTTGTGGACAACCACACACATTTGTGTGGGAGGGGCTTAATTCAGCTATTTACTCAGCCCCATCCTAAACGTGTTTCACCTTCGCCTTATCTCAGTCGAACTCCTCCTAGGATTTCCCGCCTTCGGAAAGAAGCTGAGCGTTCGTCCGGTGTACAATCGTCGCCGCAGCTGTTCAATGAAGCTTCCGCGGAAGAACCGAGCGAAGCGAAACCTTTAGGCTTGTCACGTTTTCTAAGTCGCTCGAGAAATAGTTTGCTTTCGCTGTCCACTCTGGAAGAGAAAAGCGAGCCGGTGAATCCCTCCAGAACACCTTCGGTGTTTTTGCCCAAAGATTACAATCCTGTGCTGTTGCTCAGCTATGTGGAATCTGTGGCACAGTTGAGCAAACAAAGTAAAGGTGGCGCTGCCAATAGCGACGTGCTTGACGATTCGAGTTATGCGCTTAAAAATTGCAACCAAAAAGAACGGGATCTGCTCTGGCTTGGCACACTGGTGGCTGAGCTTTTTGTTCCGATTGCGTTCCGGGCCTCCAGCGATCGCTTGGAAGACCGCGTCCAGCTCTGTCGTAAGTTACTGCAACATTCATTGAATGAAATCCCGCGTTGCATTCGCCTTCTTCTGCAAACGATTTTCGCTTCCCCCTTCGCCCCACCAGTCACGTGGCAGGGTCTTCCGTGGCCATCGCCCCATCAATTGTTGCAACCGTTAGTTGAGCTGGTACCTTTTCCGGTGACATTTCGCCCCCTGTACGCGTTGAAGCTCGATTTACATACCTTAGGCGCGAAGTACAAGTCCGATGGGCAGTTGGAAGTATCGGACGTGGATGAAACGTTACGTTTGCTAGCGACACACATTGGGAAGCTCGTAACGCATATGAACGAACTAACCGAAGAAAACGTTCTACCTTTACTAGTCCCTGATATTCAACAACTTTTGAGACACCCCAACAAACGCTTAGCTGTGGGCACTGCGTTTTATTTGTTTGATACCCTAGCAGCGAGCTTGGGAACCGCGGCCAGCGCCCGTTATTTTTTAAATGATCTCGTGAAACTCATGTCAGGTGAAGGAACGACCCGTTACCACCTGAAGCTCTACCATCGACAGTTCCTGGTCATTTTGCAAGCCAGGTTAGGTCTGCCGGTGTTCCTTAATCACGTGACTCCGTTGCTGGTCGAAGCAGTGGGGACTTGTCACGATTTCCCCGAGGAAGTGAAAAGCGAAAGCGGGAAGCACCAGTCTGCAGAGCCAGCTGTTAATCTGACGTTGAGCGAATTGTTAGCGCAAAGTGAATTCGCATCCCAAGTCGGAGACGAAGCCTCTCACTCACCTGACCAGTACGTTGTAGTCAACTCCGCGTCAGAACGAGCCAATGAAGAGCCGACACGTTCGCCCAAAATCAAACCAGCCTCCAACATTAGCGATGTCGCTGCTGATAGCGTCATTTGGTTAGCTCAGCGCTTGGGCCCCGTCTTAGCAGCTCGGCATTTGTCCAGAAACCTGCTGCGAATGCTAGCCTTGTGCTATATGGACGACAAGGTGGTCGATCCTGACGTGAATGCTGAGAAAGTCTCCATGTTTGCCAGCACTTTATGTGGCGACGTTATTGCGCGACACATTCTGCATTGCCTTACTTCTTTGGCTCGTACGTTATGGTTCCGTATTTTATGGCTATTTTATAAGTTTGGGGGGGATCGTACTATCATGTTTGATGCATAAGGAGAGGATATTGATTAGTCTTTTTAATATCTTTGGTTTGGGTAGGCTTGTATGGCGAACAATTCGTACTGGTTCAATACCTGCCCCACATGCAAGAATTGATCAAGTCCTGTCGCACCAAATTGAATGCGAGTCTGGAAGCAGGATTGTTCGGCCTCACGGGACTTTTGTGGTCGGTTTTGGTTTGTTTGCAAGACTCAACCTTATTCCAGCGGTCACAGGTGACAAGGATGGAGTGGTGTTGTAAAAGGGTTTGTTCAATAATTGACTGACTTGTAGGATGCATTGTTGGAAGGGATTCTGGAACCTTTGTTAGCGCTTTTGATATCGACAAAACGGTTGTTCCCCCGTGGAAGCTTAACCAGAGGGATATTAGCTTCTCGTCTTTTAGATGTGCTGTCAGGTGTGGGACTGCGCTTAGGACCGGATCAGGCGTGCAAGCATCTGGTTCCTGTTGCGCAGAAGCTTTTAGCGGCTTTTCATACCATTCATCAAAATAACGTATGCCTTTTTTTACTTATTGTCCTCTGTTCACTTACGTTTATTGATTTTCCAATGAAAGGGGGAAGAATCTGAAGAAGAGGAAGATTTGCGAAGGAATTTGAATGAAAGCTTGGAGAAAGAATCCGAAGATGAACAGACAAAAGCTTTTTCGAGCCGCAGGTTGCTGGAAACATCGTCTGAAGTAATGGAAGCCGGTGCACCTGAGGAGGCGTTGAAACTTCGTCATAAAGTGCGTCCCCATTTCGCTGTCGTTTAAAAATCAACGATTTTACAGATACTTCATTACATTGCCTGCGAAGCTTGCTCAAATTGTGATGTTGTTCCGTATCGAAGATTGCTAACGTATGATTTGGAATCTCAATTCATGTTCAGAAAGTCATTCGAGGGGGAAATTGACAATCTTGGAGCAATGTAATTGGTGTGTGGGAAGCTCGAGGTGCCATTGCTTATTTTCTCCTGTTTTTTTTCTGTTTTTTTTTCTTGTAGGCACGGGAAGAATTGAAGCAGAGCTTTTCGCCTTATTTGGCCTTTCATACATGTTCGCGTTTGGATGCCGTCCTAGGAACCGACGTCTTGGAAGATTTGTTTCGGACGTGCGGCTCAACGGTAAGGGCCCTGGCCTGCAATTGGGCCGAATCCACTCAGGGCACTGCTGTGTCACGTTCACGGCGTATTTCGGCCGCCGCTCACATGGAAAGCTCTTATGAAGGCGTGGTAACGGGCAGTTTTGGGAGCAACGTGGCCATCGTGGGCAATCGGATTCAAGTTCAAGACTGGGGACCACCCGACAACGTATGGACGTTACATTCCCATCACTCCTTAATGGGCCAGTGGGAGGAGGGAATTGCGTACCAGCAGGATGATAACACCCGTCACTTAAAAGGAAATTGGCTTGCTTACTGGGAACATGAAATTGGCCGAGCACCGCAAGACACGCATATGGATTTTAAACAAATTGTTTTGCAAACCTTTGGAGGTCATACTAGTAGTATAAAAGCTCTAGTCGCTTTGCCTTCGGAAACGGGGCTGTTGAGTGCATCCAAGGACAAAACGGTCAAAATTTGGTCTTTGAAAAGCCAAGGAGATGGCAATGTTATGACGCCAGCTCAGTGGACATATCCTCACCATAAGAAACCGATAACGAGCTTGACATTTTTGGAAGGACCCAGGCTGGCCGCTTCTTGCGACGGGGCGTTGCATGTCTGGGACCCTTTCTTAGGTTCGTTGGTACAGCAATTCGAGCCTGGGAACGCTCGATTGCCGACCGTCACCACTGTTCGAGCTTTTCCGGAGCCCAGCGCCAACCTTCTCATCGCCACCTTAGATGGAACACTTAGGTAAGGCCTCCCACAAGGTTTCGTCAAGCTTCTTTACCACTTTTCTTTACGCATTACGCGTTCAAAACCGAAGAGTATACATTGTTAAATTGTCAGAGGAAGCGGAATAGTTAAAGGGGGAAAAAATGTTGACGTTCGCAACAACGAAGAAGCCAACGCTTTTGTTTATTAAGATGTGTTCCGTTCTTATCGGCATCACGGAAAACTGTTTGTTACTGATGAGGGCGAATACTTTAGTAGAGAATAGTAGCCTATATGTTTTTCGCTAATGGCAAAAATCATACCACAGCGAGGAAAATATGGGGAGGAAACTTACTGAAAACTTTTATTTTTCCGACTAAGTATGTTTTCGCATGCAAAAACAGTAGAGTGCAGGTTTTGAAGGAATGCGCGCTACATTTTATCGTCTTTTTTATCGTTCAGAAACGCTACAAAGACGTGGATATAAGAACGTTTTTATTATGTGACCAGAAATATTTCTCCTTTACTTGTCAGAACCCCTCGTTTCTTTCTAAGTTCTGCATAGTTACTTAACTTTTTTTAAAAGTAGTACTGCGTTTTCGGTTGCTGTCCTCGAAAGTTGAAGTGCACCATCATTATATCGCTGACATTGACGGGCTTCAGTTAAATGCGGTCGTTACCTCTCTTACCGCTAGAAGTTTGCTCATGAATGAACAATCAGAGCTGTAAAGAAGGCGCATAGACTAGTCAAGCGTAGCAACACGCCCTTCAAAAGCTTGCAGTCTGACAATGTTAAGATGTGTTTACTTCTGGTTATGCCCGTTTTTCTCCGTTTTTGCATTTTTAACCTTTAATAATGGAAGTCCATGTGTACTAGACTTTTAATGATGTTGACTCCTTTTTGTTACCTAGGATCTTGGATACAAGAATCGGGAACTTGGGGCACGACCTAAAAGTTAGCGTTGCTCCGGGCGGCTTAATCCGGTGTTTGGCAACTGGGGGTGGAGGAACGTGGTGTGCAGCAGGATTTGCATCTGGTCTGATATCGTTATTGGATCTGCGAACAGGTTACTTGTTAGGCTCGTGGAAGGGCCATGAAGGAGAAGTGCTCCAACTTTTAGCTAGCAGCACCAATTCGTTAATAAGTTCGTCCTTGGACCAAAGTGTAGCAGTATGGGGGTGTGAAGATGGAAAACTCAGATGTCATTTGAGGTAAATTATGATATCCCTTTTTTAATGCAGAGACAAAGACGTTAACGCACACCAGAGGTATAGCTTTTAAAATCGATTTTCTGAACTCCACAGGGGACCATGTGAGCCCGTCCACGGATTGGCGAATTACCATAACGAACTTGTTTCCGTGACAACTGGTAATCGTCTCGGCGTGCATTCCAGCACATCCCCTAATGCTTCGTTTTCATCGACCAAGCTGCGCTCCGAAACTTTGAAAGGCGTAGTGACGTCCATGACCCTATTGCCCCTGCACAGACAAATTCTTCTTGGGTCCGATACCGGGCAAATTGTTCTCATGTGTTAGAACACGCGATGGCCCATGACCGATAACTACTTTAGTGTGCGTCAGGATAGGGAGGGTTAGGTTTCCTTTCTTTTCCAGCACGAAAACACTTCAAGACGATCATGTAGAACGCAAACATATGTCGTAGTCATGTTTTTCCACTTTTGCAAAACTTTGTATTTGCAAGAATTGTACTTGTAATAACACCAGGTTTGGCGACAAACAAAACCCAAGAGTATAAAACAAGTGAATTTTGCAAAGAGACAAAATAAGTAACGTGAAACTCACAACCGTAAAAGAAGAGTATTAAGGAAATATATATATATATAATTATTATACAATGATGGGCTATTCTTCTCAAGGGAAGGTGAGATAGGGAGAGAAATTACATTACTCTCAAACTCTTGAAAAGAAATGATCATTTCATTTTGTTCGAAGGAGTTTTGAGGTCCTGAGCGTTGAGGACCAACTCGTCCTTCAATAAACTCGTAGTTGAGGACTGTCTAACCGTTGAAGAAAGTTTCTCGCTTCGACTAGGCCTAGGTGCCTTGTCAGTTTCCGAGGGCTTTTTTCCAGTGCTTGTGGTAGGTCCTTCTTTCTGAGCTTTCCAGTTTTGCTCAGCCAACAGTCCATCTAAGCTATCGTTAAAGTTGAGCACGGAGCTCTTTTTTGGATGATTCCGCTTCTTGATGTCAGGTAACTCGTCTTGGTCATCTTGTATACCAGGGTTGTCTTGCCCGTGAAGCAGTGCCTCGTCTTCGTTAGCATCACCGGTCTGCAAAGGCGGAACGTAACTGGCGATTACTGGTCCCAGAAGATTGCTCTCTTCGTCTTTCTGATCTTGCTCTTCGGGTGGGATAGATGTCTTCTTCGGTCGCTTCGGTTGAGATTCCGCTTTGGGATTGCTGCTCGGCCAAGGGCAGCACTCGTCGCTGGTCCGGGCGTAACAGCACGCACAGCAGAAAAACATTCGTAGAATACACAATAACGTGCCAAAGCCGGCTAAGCAAGGGCCAATAAGACGAAGTTCTTTGGTACGGAAGCCTTTGTCACCCAACCCCACAAAGGAGATGATTAAACCCAGCATTAAAACACTGAGACCAACGTACAAAAGGACATTCGAACCGGCGGGAACCTTCGAAGACTTGTAATAACTTGCGCTTAGCACATCATGGATCTGAAAGAGCCCAAAGTATATTATAAAATGAACGCAACGTTAAACAACAAAATCAATAAACAATAAAATCAACCCATATCTCATATCCCTACCCAGGTAGTGATTTACGCATAAACTTCCCCCTTTTACTGTCTACTATTAACCATAAGCTAGCGTTCTTCGTTTTGGAAAACGAGCTCGTTGTCGGCTAAGTTACTCGAAAGTTTTATGTACGGCTTACTTTGTGTCTTTTCAGCCATTTTCTGTGAGCTTTTGTGGCCTTGATCCGGTGATCAACATTAGATTCATCGTACGGATCTCGGGACGATCGTCGGCCATCGTGAGGCGCGCCACCGCCTTTGGTGTTGCCCCCATCCCACGCAGCTTTCCTAGGCTGGTTACGTGCGAGAAAAGGATAAAGTAAGTACGTTTGTTTAATTTCGGTAGACGAGTTACTAGTATGCATGAGTAATAAATGTGGGAAAGGTATGAGAACCTACCCCGGAGCTTAAAATGTGCTCCTTAAGTAAAATTGGTTGCGTTCACACGTCACATATAAATGCGTCACACATTTCAAGCGTATAGCATTCCATTATATAGCTTGGGAAGGGAAGAAAAGGCAGCAGTGAAAACGTGCAGTCCAGTCACGAGATTATTGTCCGTTTTTGCAACAGCAAATATTTAACGCTGGAAGTTTCGAGCTTTAATGTGATACAAGGCAAGGTTGGTAGAATTTAAAGGGAACATCCTTCTATTTATGGTTATAGACTTGGTTCCGAGTGCGGCCTTGTGCATGTGAAGAGGCGTTCAAGTATTCTAGCAAAAAAAAAGGATGAATTTGCGCTGTTTGTAGTTTTCCGCGGTTTTATGAGCCTAGAACTTGACTAAAGGAAAGGGAGCACACACGCAAAGAAACGTTTAGTTGACATGGCCTAATCATTTGTCAAAAGTCGAACTATAGTTACCGGGTTCTTGCTTTCGTTGCTGTCACCTGGGACGTATTGATTAATTGATTACTGTCTGTACTATTGTATCTGCAGGCACCTTGAAGGGTCCATAGTCGTTAAGGGTCGATCGGTTTTATTTCCTACGTTTTTTTCCTTGTGTGCTTCTTTGTTAGTCAAGTTTTAGCGCGTGTTTCAAGTGAGTGTCGAAGAAAAGAGAAAGAGAAAGAGAAGTCTCAAGGTGATGGCTTGCTGGGCCACCGTTTTCTCGCTAGTTTTGTTTTCTTGGTTGCGTTTACCGATCTAGTTGGAGGAAACCTGGGAAATGGAGGCAATTCTACGTTTGAAACGTTGCTAGGCAAAGGTTCGCCTTGGCCAGCTAATTTTCGGCGGGCCTTCTGCAAACGCAGGGCCATAGCCACTTGCACTCCAGACGCCATTGTGATTTGGGTTCTGCACTCGTTTTAAAATAATAACTTCAACCAAGTTTCCAAATCCTTTTCTTCGGCTTAGGCGCCTAGGGACGTGGTTGCCAAACGTAAGATTTCTCGCATCTCCAAATGTTTCTTAAGGCGAAATTTTGCTTAGTGACAAAAGTCACGTGACACGGACTTTGGGAAGCAGGCATAGCGAGGAATGATGCACAGTTGAAACAAAGCATAACAAGACACAAATCACAACCACGGCGATAGAACAGAATATTGAACGAGAGAAAGTGAGTTATTCGTCCGTATGGAAGATGAGAGAACGTGTTACTAAAAAGAGGCTTAATCTGTCACTGCCTTTCCATTCATTGCGTGGTAATGCACTCACCAAATCTGTAAAAGAAGTACCATCTGCTTGCAGCAGTAATTCCGTGGCAGCCCCACTAGCCGCTGCCGCAGAACTAGTTCTTCCGTTACCAGCGAAACCCGGGTGACCGCTGCTACTGGCTCCATAGGAGGGGCCAGGGGCGGAGTTTGAATTCAAGCTGGGGAACATAGCCGGAGGAGCGGGACGCGAGGCAGAGTGGCTTGTTCGCGCTCGTTTTTCCTTCCTTTTCTTGCTTGCTTGCCGCAAGAGAGACCCTATTTGACTAGCCATGGCGAAGTGACTAAACGGAAATTGAATTTGATTACCCGACTCAAAATGTTCGCTTTCATTGGTTTCAGTGATTATTTGTCTTGTTTCTAAAAAAAAGGCCTTGAGCCCACTACTATTCCTGTTGCCTTGTGCTACATTTCTAGCTTTCTTGCTCCTGTATTGATCTCTACTGCTATTTGCCATGGAAGGAGAATGGGCAAAAATTGCTTGTGCCAAAGTCATCGCACAAATTTTATAAGTATTTTAAAAAAATCAAGAAGAGCTGAAGGATTAAAGATCCGTAATCTGGGTTAGTTTGCTCTTTTTTTGTACATGTAGCACTGAATGTTGAAACGAATGGGCTCTTTCAGTAATTGAAATTTCTGTGACTTTTAAATTCAACTCTGGGTCGTTTCGTGTGCTGGTTTCGCCAGTCTTTACGGCTTTTGTGGGCTTATCGGAAAAGAAAAATTACACAGAAGGAACAGTAAATAGAATTCAGGCATAAGGAGGCTTTCAAACTTACGTGGAGGACTATTATCGTATTGAGCAACAACTTCAAGGAAGTCTAGCGTGGCTTTCGATATTGACACAGTACGCTCTTAGGTCCACTCCATAAATTGAACGTAACGGTTCTTTGGAATGGTGCTCAAAGTAGAGTGCAAACTACTATTGCTACACTGGTGCTCTGGAAAAGTTACAAAACTTGTATAAGAAACCCCAATATATCAAATAGGGTGCTATGTTGTCGACGGGCACACAACACACGATTCTAGGAAGTGGACGCGTTCAGAAAATACTAGCTAGTCTCCACAAGAAGAGCATGAGTGAACCTTTTTTTTGCTTTCTATGCCCATTTAACTTTTGCGTTTCATTTACCTTGGCATGAAACTCTGGCATGGACTGAAGCCCGGCCAACCAGCAAACAAACAGAAATTAACCAAGAGAGGAGAGTTCTGATCGTTCCCTCCGGGAGTTTTGGTTACAAGAAATAATCGACAATTTGCACGGAAATTTAGAAATCACATCCTTTTATTGACAGTTTATACACCCACCATGCCAGAGCATTTACGGAACTGAAAACAGACCCAGCTTAGAGCAATGGAGAAGTCGTGCGCGGACAAGCGAAGATTTGTTCGGGCTCCGCATGTTTCACTCGTAAGTTTTTCCCGTCTCTATGGAAACACACTACTGGCCTTCTTCGACCGTCCTGAGAGTACTATAACGTCGCGTGTGCGCACAGCAGGTCAACCTTGACAATAAGGGAGGGAGGCCACACCTTGGGAAAACGCGTTTATGGTGGAGGAAAAAAATATAGTGTTATATGGGTAAATTCCGGAGCACTAGCCCAAGCTCAAGTTAAGTCAGTTGTCGTAGCAGGAACGCAAGTTAAATTAAGTCCCCTGCATGCCGTAAGAGCCATAACTACGTACGGGAGCCATGAAGCGATGAATAACGACCAATATGTATTTCCACATTTGGTGCGTTTTTGCCAGTTCATCAGTTGCTTCGTCTGGAAGTTACTCTAATAGTCGGGAGCACGCGATGGCACGAAATATTTTCATAAAACAAGTGTTGGTATATGGTAGGGCGAACGCCTCTAAACAGTACACGATTTCAATGAATTAACGTAGAATAATTCAGGTATTGATTTGCTTAAATATTTGGATGATCAGAAGAATCTGCGATCTGTTTGTAGGTTGTGACCGAGCCAGTACTCACGTTAAGTCAAATGTGCTACATGATTTCAAAATTTTGGCTTGGATTCATTTAAAGGAAGCATTAATGCTCGCTTAACTAAGAGTGAGCGAAGCTGACGTAGGACTTTTGGATATTGTTTTGGTTCCTGGGAGTACTTCTGGAACCAACCTATTATGTAAGCTAAGGAAGGAAGAGATTGTCGGTGCTATTCTCTAATACAGTAAAACAAGAAAAGAAAAAAATACCATTCCTGAAGTTTCGGCCCTGCATAGGGTTCTTGCTCGTTAGCGAGATTAGATCTAAATAACCGGTAAACACAAGTAATAGTGGCTAGCTATGTCCCATGCGTAAAGACTATATCTTTGATGGAGTGTAAGCCGCTTCCATTATACTGTCAGACATATGTCCCATTCGAGAAACGACGTAAAATCTTTTTGACAGGGACGCAAACAATGGCGATACTGTATTTGGTAGGTTGCAGGTGTACCCTTTGACCATACCCGTTCCAATAAATGAAAAGGGCAAGTTCAACTGAAGAATTTTGAGTTTGTAACCTCAGCCAATCTCATGTGGTTTCGTACCTCCTGACCAAATCTTGAAAAGCCGCCACATTGAACGCAAAGCTTCATCGTTATCTATGTAAATGCGATGGCGTGCGGTGTGAAGGCGTGAATTGCACATGGTTTCGTTTATAATGCCAGTATTTGTTCCCTTACGCCACCTGTGGGCAGAATTGTCGTAGATACCTTCGCCAGTGTAATAGCAAGAAAGGGTAAAAATATATAAACTGTGAAAACTTCTTTACTAAAGTGAAGACTTTTTTGAGTAAAAATACATTCTTTACTCTATACACCAAGAATGTTGACATTGCCCTGCTTAGTTAGCTAATTATACGGTGAAGTGCATACAAACCAGGAGCGTAGAGTGGGACTCCTTCCGAGGAACATCTCTCAGATTATACCACCGGATGACAGCGATGGCAACTATTGTGTATTCGGATCGAGTCCAATCCCACAATTACCCACAATTACCCACTGAAATTAGCGAAACCTCGTTGACCTTAGCTAGCGGACGCAATTCGAGCGACAAGTCGCAAGACACTTCAGACCCGATATTGCTGTTGCAGCGGGATCGCACGCTATGAAAAAGACAAGACTGTATAGCCGGCGTTTTAATCTAAAGTTTGTTATTCTTTTAAATCTAGTTGACAATATAATCAAGTTCGAGTCAAGTATGGAGTGTCTGTCATGAATGTCCAGAAAATATAGAAAAGAATGGGAAGTCGACTCCCTATTGCTCTGATGTCGCGGTAAGTGCGTAATTTAAACTATGGAGAAGAAAAGAATAAAACTTTGCAGAAACTTCCGATGTATTATTAATTTTTTTACTCTGTTCTAAAGAATGCTTTCCAAACAAACGCGAACTACTCGTTTGTTAGAATTTCGTGCTAACAAGTAAGCCACTTTCGAAGATATGTGACAAGCGCATGAGCGAGCGCGCTCAAAAAAAAGGTATTTACAGCTCGGGATTTGAAATAGTCTGATATTTGCACTAAAATAGCATTAAGTGTACGTAGTTTTTACCCGTGGCGTCGCCGTCCATTATGAAAGCTATGTGCGCCGCTAGCCCCAACAGTTTGGAAACCACTGGCATAATCCGAAAATGGTAACACGTCTTAGCTTGGAAAGTTACTTTAGATCGATTCTTCATTGTCATGCTTTGTTGCAATTCTTGTTTTGTTTGACTTTTACATTCCTTGCACTACCTTTCTTGCACTTCCACGAAGTGACCATTTTGTGTGCCTCCTTAACCAGTAGCGTATCCAGGATTTCATTTCGGGGGGGGGGTCTTCATATGCGTTTTTTTGGACACTTGGTAATTTCCCTATCTTCCCCATTATAAAATAAAAATTTCGGGGGGGGGTCCAGACCCCCTGACCCCCCCTGGATACGCCACTGTCCTTAACGTTGGTGTTGGGCAACCTTTACCTCTCTTTCCTTGTAGGTGGCCTAGGGTCGTTGAGTTATATTAAGGGTGAAATTTTATATAAAGTGATACTCAACGTTCAGTTCCTGATATTAGCAGTAACACGCCTGAAGTACTAGGCTGAATATAACAAGGGTACATGACAGTTCTCTTGGTGAAGGGGAATATTTTTGTGGTCTTCCAAGCCCGGTACATATATCGGGTATTTCATTTCACTCATTTTGAGGGAGCTTCAGTGAGTGCCACTGAAATTTCGTGAGTGACGAGCGCGCTTGCCCGTTCTATTTTTTCCGCGAGCGCTCGTGACCGCTCGTAATCGTGCCATCTAGGAAAAAGGGACAGGGCCTCGTCAGAGTTAACAAGTCTTAGTTAGAGAACATTAAAAACGTCAAAGTTAGCTGAAACAAGATAGTAATAATTTACATTATTTTTTTGCGTGTGTAGGCGGGTGTCTACATTTTCCTTTGGTGAGCATTTTTTCTGGATTTTAGTCACTTAGCAAGTTATTTATCTCATATTTAACCTCGTAACCTTTCTGGAGACAAAGGAAAGGGACGGCAGTTTAGAAAGTACGCGTAGCAAGATTTTTCATTTCTTTGAAGTTCCCGATCAAAGTGTCCGGTTTTCAGACGCAGCTCATATTTTCATTTTAAGGATCTTCAACTTCTTGTGCAACTATACGCACAAACTTTTCGCTACATTTTAATGTTTTTAATTGTTTGGTCTTGGAAGAATAAGAAAAGAACAATAAGGCAGTTTCTTTTGACTGCAAACTGAAAAGCCTTCAAGCTGGTTTTCGTTTCAAGTTCTTTGGGTTTTGTCGCTATCAGCTTTTCTTTAAGTTCATCTTTACCTTTTTCGAGTTCAGACAAGTTTTTAAAAGAAAACGGAAGATATCACTATATGTACAATATAAGCTGATTTTGAAGATTTTTTTCGATCTTTTTCGAAGGGGTTGTGCTTTAATCAGTTTGTAAACCTGTAATTTCGACAAAGATTATTTTTGTTTTTGATTTAATGGTGAACATAGGAGAACGCTCAAATCTAAAAAGAATGCATACCCCATCCGAAACTTTCAAAAAACCCTTTGAACCAAAATCCTGGGTATGGCCCTGTTTGTGTCCTCTTCCTTTTCGCTGTGAACAATAACGCAATTCCATTTTAATTTAACCATTGCTTCAGAACAATACGGAAATAATAAAAAATGTGTTCGCGAGTATTCACTTGTATTTCCATTGATATATTCACAACCGTTGTGCCGTCTACCATATATTAAATGCAACTCTCAAGAAACTGTCGTTAAACTTATTATTTGTCATGCTTAAGTCATGCTTAAGCCTTATGCATCGGCATCATTTGGTAAATCGTCTTTTACTGGGGCGATTTTATTATTATTATTATTATTATTTGAATTATGGTGAGCTGAGCTCGTTGGCTGTAATGCGTTATGTAAAATATCTAATCATATTTAATATCACTGGATAGTGGAGTGGTACAAATACCAGTGGTGCGATTATAATTAATTTAAATGTCTCATCGAGGTTTAAAAGATGTTCACTTATAACCTTTCCTGTATGTAATAATTCCATCGAAAGTTTCCTTTTCAACGTAAGGAACGAGATGGCCGAGTGGTCTAAGCATGTAGAACCGTGATCGAGAGGTCGCAGGTTCGAATCTCACTGGTGTCTGATTATTTTATATGAAAAAAATTCCAGTCTCTTTGGCTTGTGGACTGTATTCCTCTATCCTTACCTAACCCGACCTTCTACCTGGCTAGATTTCTATCTATCGTGGTTACATCTGTCCAGTCAGGAGTACAAAATGGTTCGGGAAACCGAGCCGTATGGGAAACACGACAGGAGCGAGCACGAGGGATAGGGAGGAGGAAGGATGAGAAGGAAGGCGGAGTCCCAGTTTTTCACGTTTTCTGAAGGGGTTCCCCTTTGCTCAACATTGTTTCTTATGGAAAATAACCCAGAAAAGGCCTTTCCTGCTCGGAAAAGTAAACCCGACCACTTTTTTTAATTTCGACCAATGGGAAGCGAGAAATTCCATGGGCGGTCGTACTTTTCGGCGGAGAATTTGAAAAATACGAAATTCTGGGGGTAAAAAATGTACCGAAAAATACCACAAAAATACAGCAACATAACGGTTCCTCTGTCTGAGGGTTTTGGTTACAAGACGTAATCGAATATTCGCACAGCAATTTAGGCATAATATAATTTCATTGACAATTTATACACCCACCATGCCAGAGCTTTTCGTGAAGTGAAAACAAACCCAGCTTCACCGAGCAATCGAGAACTTGTTCGCGCGAAGGACACTCGAAGACTTGTTCGCGCTCCACAATATTTTACTCGTATGTTTGCTTATGGTCTCACCCCTGGCCTTTGGCCTTCGAAGCGCATAGCAGGTCAACCTTGGCAATGAAGAAAGGAAGGCATACCCTCAGACAACTAGTAAGTCGGAAAAACAAACAATAATACGAGTTATATGTGCATATACTGCGGCACTAGGCCAAGCCCAAAATAGGTCACCAGTAATGGCCGCAGCATAAGTCAAAGTAGGGCACCTTCATGCTTTAAGAGCCACAATTTCGTACGAGAGCCATGGATTGATGAATAACGACCAATATTTGCGTCCATCTTTTGTGCGTTTTTGCCAGTACTCCGGCTTGCCCGTCTAGTAGTTGCCCTAGTAGTCGGAAGCACGCGATGGCACGGAATAATTATGGAAAAGGGGTTTTGGGCCATGGCAGAGCCAACAGCTCGAACAGCACCTAATTTCTTTGAGTTAATGTTGTATAACTTAATGCTTGGTCTGCTTAAATACGTGGATGACCAGAAGACTCCGCAAGCTGTTTGTAGGTAGTGACCGAGCCAGTATTCACACTAAGGGCCAAATTATTCCAAATTTCTCGGCGAAATGGCGTGCCTTCAAACATACGTTTTTCGGTCAAAATAACTTGAAGCATCAATTTCCACTTACCTACGAGAGAGCAAAGCCGGGGTAGAACTTTTGGAGCTTGTTCTGGGTCTTGGAAGTACTTCTGGAACCAATCTATTGTGTAAACCATGTAAGGATAAGGACAATCGGTGCAACTCGTATCTGCTTTACTAAACAAGTCAAACGCAGTGGTCGTTCCTGAAGTTTCCGCCCTGTGTACGTTTTTGCTTGTTAGTGATATTAGTACTCGATAACTTGTAACACAAGTACTTGTGGTAAACTGTGTCTGATATTTGCTTGACAGAGTGTAAGCCGTCCTCACATGCTGTTAAAACATACGGACCATTCGGAAAACGGACTAAAACGTCTTTCAAAGGAGCACAGGATTTTCCCTTCATTTTTGTGTTTGTGGCATTCGACATGGTGAGTTGCACGTGGTTTTGTTTACAACACTGAGTTCGGCTTTTTCAGCCATCTCCTGGGCAGTATTGTTATATTTTTCCACCAGAAGAAGGTTTTACCCCTGGTTAGTTAGCAATTTGTACGACTTACTATTCGTACAACTATCAGTATTCAGCCATGTCATTTGCATTCATGCGATTGTTGTCTGAGCTTCTGTAGCGCGCCTAGACCACATATGGTAATTGTTGTTCTGTATGTGCGCTGTATGTTGGGGAGGTTGTGGATGTGCTATATTATCTTGTCTTAATGAGCTCTCATGTCACGAAACGCCAGATTTAGCAGTATTTTAATCTCCAGAATACAGAAGTGTTATTTTGATTGCAAGTTACAAGAGAAATTAACTCCGTAAGTTAGAAGATAATGTGCGCGTCCATCGCTTGGATAAAAAACGAATTCGGCGAAATTAACGAATACTTGCTTACGTTGCTACGTTATGTTGTAGGAAACTGAACATAACTCGTGTTAATACGAAATCACATATACAACTTCTGCCAAGTGGATGTACTTTTTAATACTGTACTATATATTAACTGTAATTGAAAGCAATGTACGTGTCAAGATACAGTGATATCATAGCAGTTAATAATGAGTTATTTGAGATTGCTATGGGGCAGAGAAATAGGAATAGGACTCAACACGAGTTGACGCTGAATAATTTACTTACACAAAATCGACGTATTTTTCGTATTCGCTTAAAAGCGATGACCAAAAGGTGTTAAATTGCTCGTATATGATATTGCTACTCATTCGGCCGGTGGGTGAAAAAAGACGCCCAATAATCCCGCCAGTGATTTATTACATTCTTAAATATAATTTGGTGATTTATACGTAAGCTTTTTCTACTACAATTCATACTTAGGCTCACTGCATTGGTTACATAGAGAGTAATACCTCATTGCGAAATGTGGTACCCCACATCGCGAAGTTATTTAAGACACAAACAATTGAAAGCCTCTATCTTTTCGGAATTTTTTGTAGGTTTCGTACAAGTATTTTTATAATAACGTAAAATCAAAGGATATTAGTACATTATGAATGCGGGGAACCGCAGCTAAGCTAAGCGCAGATCAGCAGCCACCATCAAATAACTATAAATCCCAAGGAGCCCAATCTTCGGTGCCCCTACAAAAGTATACACCCTCTCCTCTTCTTTTTCTCCTTGCCTTCTTGTTAAGCCTCTCCTGGTGTAAGTTTAGTATTATATTGACGTGTAAAATGTAGTTCAAAAATAATGTATTTGTCTTTGTATATAATTTTAATAGACAGCGGGTTTGTAAGCGGGTTGGTAAGCAGGCTTGGCGTAAGTGGCTGGGGCGTAGGCTTTGTAATCACCGGAGTACTGGACATCAGCAACATAGCCGCTGTAGCCATCGACGTAGTAGTTGACAGTCTAGAAGAAAGTAGTTTTGTTTAATATACGAATACTTCCGTGCTACACTTGAGAAATCGTACTTGTTTGCGGCCATCAGGAAGAACGACGAAGTAAGATCCCTTGGTGTTGTCACCGTTGCGGTTTTCTTGGTGTCCCATATCTACGTAAGTGTAATCATCCTTGACAGCGTAATCGAAGTTATAGTAGGCCGGGGCGTAAGACTCCTTGTAGGCCGGAGCGGAGTAAGCGGGCTTGCTGTACACATCGACGGCGGATGCAGCCGCGACCAAAGCGAGTACGACGAGGACCTTTTGTTTCAATAAAAAAAAGAATATAAAGTGTCTTTGTGTACTAGATAATGTTAATTAGTATGCACAGTATATTCGTATTGAGTTAGTATTACCTTCATTTTTTTCAGGAGGAGAAGTTGTTGGACTTCGAAGCTTACGAGATGAAGTTAGGGATTGTTGTGTGCACCTTCTTGTCAAATGTTCAGTATTTATACTGTGGGTTACGTAGAATCTTTTATTTGAAGTACACTAACTACGCATATAACCACACCCTTTGTGTGCTTACGTTAATTCGAAAGTGAAACTTCTGTTTTCTAGTTTGGTGCTCTTGACTCCAAAGAACTAGAGCGTTACAACCTACAAGCAATTGCTAACGGCCTTGCGACGATTTTCAGTAGGCTATCTCAAATTTCACAGGTTCAAGTCTACCAGCGAAAGTTGCTTCTCTTCAATGGCTTTACTTTACAAGCATTCAGTTCCTGTACCGAGTTGCCTGGATGAATTTCCTCTTTTTCTGCACCAAGAAAAAATTGTCCGAATCAGCTCCGAGCATGTCAGGGGAAAGTGTCCAGCAATTATCTTTTGCATTGTCAGTCCTGACTATATTTTTCAATTAAAATGTTCTGGATTCGATTAAGATAATACCACTATAATTATTCTGGTCTGAAAGCTACGCATAAAAAAACTGAAGCACGCATAAACGAACATTACCCCAAGACCAGACAAATTCTGAAAAGTCTGAAAACTAATAAAAATAAAGTTAAAAACATGTCCAAACTTTCGTGCTAATAATCATTAAGAACAACATTACCTAATTTGCCTTGTTTGGCACATGACAGAATCTTGAAAAAGGAAACTTTGTTATATTTGTGATTTGGAAAATGATACGGGGAACCTATGTAATAGACTACTGTGACCAAACCAGGTGACAAATATGGGCAAAGAGTGGGTGTGGTACGTGCCTAAGGAGACAATTGCCACTTTTGAGGAAACAACAGAACCTTTCTCCAACCTATAAATATTCGATGTCCTCTCAACCGAATCATTCAACAACTTCCAGCTTTACCGAGCTAGCAAACCCTCTACAATACTTGATCATGAAGGTAAAGTTGTTTATTCTTACATTACGCTTAACAGTTTAATTAAAGTTCGACCTTCCAATAGGTCCTCGTCGTACTCGCTTTGGTCGCGGCTGCATCCGCCGTCGATGTGTACAGCAAGCCCGCTTACTCCGCTCCGGCCTACAAGGAGTCTTACGCCCCGGCCTACTATAACTTTGATTACGCCGTCAAGGATGATTACACTTACGTAGATATGGGACACCAAGAAAACCGCAACGGTGACAACACCAAGGGATCTTACTTCGTCATTCTTCCTGATGGCCGCAAACAAGTACGATTTCTCAAGTGTAGCACGGAAGTATTCGTATACTAAACAAAACTACTTTCTTCTAGACTGTCAACTACTACGTCGATGGCTACAGCGGCTATGTTGCTGATGTCCAGTACTCCGGTGATTACAAAGCCTACGCCCCTGCCACCTACGCCAAGCCTGCTTACCAACCTGCCTACAAACCCGCTGTCTATTAATGATATATATAATATAAAGACAAATACACTATTTAATCTTGTAACTCAGGACGCCCTTTACTCTTTAAAAATCTGCTTGGGATTTCAAAAGCCTTGTCAAGGCAAGTCCCTTACAACGGTGTTCTAATTACCCGGCAGTGTCGAAAAGCGGCTTCGGGGCTTTTAAACTGGCGGCGGCTTGGCTTCCCTTGGCTTTAAAATCATGTCTAAGGCAATTCAGAAGTCGAAAGTCTCTAAAAACCTGGTTTGAATCTGGGTTTGTGGTGTTAAATCTGAGTCAGGTTTTCTGACTTCGAAGCCGAATGCCAAAAGAAGCTGAAACTAAAGCCCAATTTGTCCGTATTTGGCTTTTATTTCCGTACTTACAATTTGAGCGTCTCCCCGTTCTACCTCGATGATTTTTTTCTTACATAGCCCACCTCTCATTTTTTTACAATCATACCACTTCACTAAAAGTATAGTATGCGAAATATAGACGCGCGACGAAACATTCAGTTGTCCTATCTTTCACACTACCAATTCTACAACCAACACATTCATTTCAGAAAATGAATTTTCAATTACATTTTTTTTCTCCGCTCTACATCATTATATAGACAGTAAATCTGCTCCTAACTAATCTTCGCATTTTCCCACCTGATAAAATGGCTTCCGTTTTGTCCAGTTTTAGTCACCATCGTACAATGTTTATCCCTTTTATGACAACACAAGTTTTTCCACATTTTGTTATCAGGCCTGAACAATATATCAAAAGAAACTACACTGTAACAATGTGGTAGTCGAGGAAATCGAGAAAACCGTTTTATTCAGAAGCAATGTTCGGATCGAGTTCGAATTTTCTTCGCTGCTACGAAATGTGGACTAAGAAAACAAAAAGTGCCTTTTCGTAGTATTTCCTAGGCGACCAAAATTTAGGTTGCAGCCCTTTCGAACTTCAAACATCTGTCCTTGTATAACGGGATTAGCAGGAAAAACTTCGTAGGAAAAAGCTTACACATTTAGGAAAAGGTAAATACGCAATGTAGCCATAGATGAAAAAATATACTTTCACTTTTTCACGCTGACTGAAACAAACTGTTTTTTTTGTGTGCGAAAAAAGTACGAGAAACTCGCTGCAGAATGTAGCTTTTTCGATTGCAATAAATGAGAGGCACATAGTGGGTGTGGTAACGTGTTTAACTTCTATCTATGGATTCAAGCATTCCACGAATGTAAATATCACGCACTTACATCGGAAACATCACGACCACGAAAGTGAAACGCGATTTATTAATACGTTTGCGAACCAAAATGAATTGAAGTTTTTTACCAAAAGTTCCCTGTCGCAGTCATTTTGGTCGCGATTGCTTCGACCTTCGTCTACCACTCTGCTGGTCGCTTGGTTACTTCGACTACCATACTCCGTTGTCGCTGTTTACAGCAAAACCTCAAATTCTGTTCGTACCTATAAGCAGTCTTCCACACTAGACTACTGCAACTTCGAATTCGATAAGGATGTTTAAAATGAACATCATTACATTGATACGAGATGCCAAGGAAACCGCAACGGTAACTAGATCAAAGGATTTTCCTTTGTAGTCCTTTCCGATGGTCGCGGACAAGTATGCTTTCTTTAATAGAATGCTTATCTTTTACGCTGTAAGTGTTTTAGTATAGACTGTTAACTACTACACTGATTGTTCTAGCGGTTACGTTGCTGATATTCAATATTCAGGTGAATAAAAAGGCATATGCGCCCGTCAGCTTCATAAGCCCATTTCACAACCCGCTTACATGACCGATGAACACTAAAATCTGAATTAACTTATTGCCCGCCCGCTGTAAAGATAAAGAGATACTATTATTCTTAAATACTGCATTTATTAACCTGCTTTGATAGCCTTTTTAATGAACAACTACTGTGAGGGCCAACAGTATTTTCCGTATGTTTTTAAGCAAACGCCTCTGGATATTAAAACAACAACTACAACTAGCAGTAGAACTGACACGTGATAACAAACCAAGGCAACCTAAGCAAATTGTGGCAACAATTTTACTGGCTTCCGACGTAGAAACCACACTGTTTTCGAAACTGGAACTAACGCATTGAACCAACTCCTGAATCTGAAAGAGTTCGTTTTACTTACAGAAATAAATTATTAGTAACATAAATTCATCTAAAATAGCGAAAAGTAAAATTACACCGAACTTGCGATACGACTAGAGTATTATTCTATATTACCGCGTATAAGTCATTCCAACGACGGCAACACAACCCCGTACACTTACAATTTATAACAGAAGGAATGGCTTTGTTCTGTATCACACAACGTTGCAAACTAAATAAACCGATAAAACACTATTTCTGCCGAACATCCCAAACCGCTTGGCTAAACTTCTCCACTGTCATGTCTTCTGAGACTAATTTACAATTTTTCAAGTTTTGCACGTAAAAAACCAACTCAGATGTCACCAGCCTACAAGAAAACATGTCATTACCTTAGCTTTTCTTAAAAGCGTAAAAGCTGAGTAAGTGTAAAGTTTGTTTTTACCCATGCTGAGGACCTCCATCATTGGGCACACCAAGTTTCTGCAGTCGCGAGCCCAACTTTAACTGAAAATGAATGTTAAACTTGTAGATGATATGCTGGATCTGTGAAGGGGGCAGCACAGGGCCAATCGCTTCTTGCAGTTTGGCTAACTGCTTGCAAATAGCTTTGAACGGGACGGAAGGCACGGGCGGTTTAGCTTCCCATTGGCCCAGCTGACCATCCATCATTTCTGACAGCAACGTGACCAACTTGAGCTCAATCTCGGCAACGTGGTCCGAGTAATCTTTCACTAACTGATCGAAATGTTTTGACATGTTTAGCTGCTTGGCCTGAAGCTTGGATTCAAAGTGAAGTTTCAACCTGCAGTCATTCATTTCGTTAGTCAATGAAAATAAACGTTTTCGCTCAGTCAGTCTTACTTGGGAATGAAAAGTTGGATCAGCTGCAAGCTCCGGGATGCTAGCGCCAATGTTTTACTGGAAATTGTCTTTAGCCCCGCTACATGCAAAGCCCCAGCACCTAAAACTAACTGGCAGCATCTCGAATTGAAAGTCTTCAGCAACTCGACGACTCTGGTTAGCAAATCCGGTGCGCCGGAAGGCAAATCTACTAGACACTGCCCATATTCCAGCAGTAACGGCAGTAAATACAAAGCCGCACCCACGACTACATAAGCGTTCCCATCTAGAATCACGTGACTTTGACTGGGACTTGCACTCACGTTCCCAGTTCCTACTCGTTTGGTAAAGCACCATTCACCTAAAGTAGCAACAAAACCGTTATAGTTTCTAAACAATAGCGGGAATTTACTTTACCGTCTCGAATGCAATTATCCAGCATATCTCGTAAATCTTGAGGCACTTCGGCTTGTTTCCATTTCTCACTATCAAGCATTATTCCCAACTTGGTCCTACGTTCTTCGTGAAAACGCTGCACAAATCTGGTCGCCTAGACAGAAATTCACGCATAAAAGAGAATTCCCAGACTTGTCACTATGCGCATCAAATTATTGCCGGGGCCATTACTTGGCTCTGGAAGGCGAGTCTTAAGGCGGTATTCTTTTTTCCACAAATGGCTTCTGACTGGTTGGCAAATCCATCAACCAACTGAGCCAAGGCCAGAAACTCCGACGACGACAGTCGTTCGATAAGCCCGCCGTCTTTACTTCTCGCTGTAATCAACTTCGCACATTTCTCATGAGCCGCGTCACAAATTGTGTGCAATAACTCCTGTAGCGACGAATGCAACTTTGAGCATAAAGTTTCGTTAAGGAAAATATCCTCCGCATTCCTGGAAATACGAACGATAAGCCAATTAACCAGAAACAGAACAAACAATAAAGTTCTTACAAAGCTATACGAGCTTCGGCTGCGTCTTTATTTTGCCCTGCCGCCAAATACGCTACATACGCCATAACTTCGTAGATTGCCTTTTAATCAGAAAATCTTATTACTACCAAAATTGCCATTATAAATGCAGCAAATTTTACTTGAGCCCGCTTCAGCAAAGCTGTCAGTGCAGATGTTGAATCTTGCAAAAGTTCAAACCAAAGTTGATAAGGTAAGAGCCGAACTTGCTCTAATAATGTCGTTCCTGATCCACCCATCCCGTTGGAAGGCGTGTGATCCAAATCTGTCCGAGAAATGGCTTCAACGACCGTCTTTTCCCCCATAGGTTGTCAAATGAAAACGAATGTTAGTCAGAAGTCCTAACAAGCTGCGAAAGTGTTCTGTACTTGTTTCATAACAGCTTTGATAGTCGTAAGCGCTTCTTCGCGGAATAATTCCAAGAACGCGTGATTGCCTTGCCTTAACATCCCCATTACCACGCAAACCAAACGCTCTTCTTCGTCTAATTTGCCTTCCACATCCCAAGGCCGGTTCAAGGCAGAGGTGATGTACTTGTGAAATTCGGCCTGAAGCATCTTTTCAATTAAGCGTTCCATCTCAGAAAGCTGCGGTCCCAAATTCCTGTGCACAAGAACCAGTAATTACTTGCTAATAAGGGTTTTCTAGTAACAAACATCAAGCTTTGCGAGCTCTTACTTGAAACAATGAATGTTGGCAAGCTCTAATTGGAGGATTTCTTGGGTGGTGTGAATGAGATCAAGGGCTCCTACATAATCTGAGCTTGACAAAAGTAACTGAATAGTCGGCTGAGTCTGATGGACGGTTGCCATTAGCTTTAACTGAAAAAAGAGTATTTTTCAGGATTTCGAACATGTTTAATAAATTACACTTACTTTTTCTAATAACTGAAGCTGGTGCTGGTGAGAAGTTTCTAAGCTAATGACTTTTAACGACTTGGTGACTAAGCAATCGTCTATTTCTTTAACTTTGAGTCTAAAAATGTTTTAATACGAATTATTGATTGTTCCTCTGGTGTAAGTTTGTATACCGCAGAGCTTTCAAGGCAGTTAAAGACTGTTGCAGTTGTTCTCGGAGGACGTCATGCGATGCAACGGCAGAGAAAAAGGATTCGGATTTGGAAGAAATATGATGCGCAAGGCTGACTTCCACTTCATCTAAATAGAACGTTAACTAATGAACAAAAACAATTAGATTTCAAGGTTCCTCTAAGATTTGACTTTTCATGAGAGTTTTTACTTTTTCTTGGAGAGATTTGGAGTTCTGTGAGAAACTTCGGACAAAGCTTTCCTTTTCTTGGTCTTTTTGAAAGGAGAAAACTCGATTAAAGACTTCCGGTTCACTAAGCCGAAAATCAGGGGCAGAAAAAACTTCCGGAATGTCAGGATGCAACTTTGGGATTGTTTCGTTTAACTTCCCTCCTTGCAAGGCAGCCTTGTGACGCTAAAGTTATCCGAATAAACGTTAGAGCCATTTTTGACAAATCAAAACGGGAACGGTTTACTTTTGACATTTTCTTGAGGAAACTGGTAAAGTGGGCTGACGTTATTTCCGGGAGAAATGGACTAGGAGGAATTTCGGGCACGTCGATAAAAGCGTCGCCCCATGTTTTCGTAAAAAAATCCCTCTAAAAAGAAAAGTATGATGGGGAACTATGTTGCGTTTTGAATGCACCTGTTTTCCTCGTTTAGGGTCATTGAGAACGGCAGGGAGATTTTGACAAGACATGTGTATACTCCACGCATCATCTGACAGCAGGCTTTGCCGCGGTTTTGGGGTACCTTCCTTTCTGCGAACCTGGGGTAGTTGTGTTGAGGCTAAGGCGTGTTGTTTTAAGACGTGGTCCTCGTAATCTTTGTCAGAAACTCCTTCCAAAGGTAGCGACGAACAAACGCCATTATAGCCATAACGACAAACAAACGAACCACCCTCTTGGCTGCAGTGGCTCTCTCGCAAATGCCTGGTACATACACAAAAATAAATAAAAAATATTTAAAAAATAAGATAGACAAATCCTTTGAAGGTTCGTTAAAAACAGTTACCTTAGGAAATCATTATATGTTTTGAATGGAACTTTGTGGGGACATATGGCACACGTTTCCCATGCTGGCCTTGTTTGTAGATTCGACGTCCGTAAGGGATTTCCAGCCATCAACGCTCAGGGCAAGTTTAATTTGTCACGAATGAATAACTTTTCTTGGGTGATGACGTACTATTATTGTACTATTTTCTCGAAAGATGACTCAAAAGTACATATTCTAAAGAAAAGAAGAATGCATGCTCTTTAGATAATAACTTTTAAAAGCTAAATTTCTTTTAATAGTGTTTTAGAACAGCTGACAACTTCACTTATACTTTCATATGAAAACAACCGAGTAAATATTGACGACGTGTGCACCATTCGAAAGATTCCAGAATCAAATCCCAGGTGGCGCGGTTGTCACGACTATTTGCAGGAAAATTCCGCGCTTTTGGATGGTTCACACTGGCAGACAGGGTTGTGTTCTCGAGACCTGGTCTTGGTCTTAAGACCGGTCTCGAGGCCATGTAGGTCTCGGTCTCGGTTTTGTCTCGATTGTTTCTTCTGATCTTGGTGTCGGTCTTGGTCTTAAAAAAATTACCCCAGTCTTGGTCTTAGTATCGATGCCATGGTCTCGATTTTAGACGTTGAATGAAACGTTTATGTAAGCGGAACTTACTGTAGTTTCAACTCAATTTAGTTCCGTTTTGAAATGTCCAAGTGGCCCTTTTCTACCTTTCTAATCCTATTCGTTCTAATCGTTCATTTTGAACGGGGTTAGAGCTATGCTGTGAAAGCTACTTTCGCAGAATTCTGTGGAACTGGCTTCAAATCTGCCTCCTTTCACGCAAGATTGTTCCAGCAAAAGTTCTCGCTGTCATTGAATTCGTTTTTAAAGACTTGCACTATTGTGACATTTCACGGCAAAAATGGGTGGCGACGTGCAAGTTTTGTGCAACTCAGAAAGATTTTCGAGATACTTCTGGCACGACTTCAACTTTTGTAAGCTTTGTTCAGTTCATATAATTTAATTTTCTGCTGAAGGCTGAGTCTAAGCTACCAATTTTATTTAGGGTAAAAGTATGTACAGTGGAACCCGCTTTATTACATAGGCTCGGGACCGGACGGTCTCTATGAATTTACGCGGAGTTTGAAATAAAACGGAGTTGCCTTTTAGAAGACTAAGAAACAAGAAATGAAAGCAAATATCTTTACACCTAAAATATACTTGTATTATAACGTTACTGATCAAAGCTTTCGCTATTTCTTAGGGAAAAAGTCCATAATGGAAAATTTCGACTCGCTGGCTAAGTGATAGGCTTGTGTGCTTCTTCCTCGACATCTTCACTTCCCGATTCACAGCACGCTACTAAACATGGACTAAGTAACCTATACGGCTCGTCAACGATTAGGCGAAAG